>JAZHYW010005913.1:0-102744 GCA_037355805.1 Ixodes ricinus
GCTCGGAATTGTTGAAAAAGAGCCGTTATCGCTCTAGCGTATGCTACCGGCGTCGTCCACAGTGTCTCACTCGAATAATTGGAGCGCCTCCTCCCTCCTTTGCGAAAACCTTGCCCCCTTGACCCACACAAATAATAATAATAATAATAATAACAATAACAATAATAATAATAATAATAATAATAATAATAATAATAATAAATACTTTTATTGAATGTAGCATAAAAGAAGGTTGCGTAACGGGCGCATCAAAGCCAGCATTAGGCTTGTGCGATGCTACCCAACAGTTTAACGTAGCTTGGAACCCGCATGTGAACTGAAGCTTAACTATATACAGGTGTCCTTAGGATGTCTCGGGTATATTACGCTACAGTTAGACACACAAACACACGCACATACACAGATATACGAATCCGTTAGCAGATGCATTGTCAAACATAAAAAAACATAGTAAAAAAAAGAAGAGCAAGCAATGAAATTTCTGTAGACAAAGCAAAATTATGCATTAAGCATAAAAGGAAAAGGCGACTATACTAAACACAAATACACAACATCGAGTCCAAATGTGAAGTGTTGCAACCCCAAGATTGCATAGGTGTAACCTACACTAAGAAAAATAAAATATATAAACAAAAAAGATTAAAAAAATAATAAAAATAATATACAGGCCATACATCGATGCCCAGTCGAATATCATGTCAGAAAGTGATTCTTCTGAGAGCTTTTTTAACTGCTCGCAGCGAAGTAAGAGAAAGAAGCTCAGGCGGCAGATGAGAAAAAATTTGCGGAACATAATATGCGCGCGTATTTTCGCCATAGCGAGTATGAACACGGGGAATTTCAAAAGGCTGCACGTGACGCAGGACACGAGAAGGTGAACTAACTACTTTAAAATCGTTGCTCCAGAAATGCCGCAATGCAACAGTTTGAACGTACAGCGTTTGACAGTTAGGAAGCTCAAGAAGATCGAAAAGGGTGGTGTCTTCAGGCACATGTAGCTTGTAAGAAACACTCTTGAGAATTGCTTTCAGGAGGAGTCTATTCTCATTTTCCAGAAAGCTGAACAATTCCCAAAAACAGTGATGCCATAACGGAGGACGCTATATGCAAGGGCATGTGCTATTGATTTTCGAATGGAAAGTGGCATAAAGCATTTAGACCTATACAATAGACAGCTGGCGCTTCTTAGTTTTTTGCATATATTTACCATGACATCTAGTCAAAACTTTTAAAGAGGTCCCAATATTTTCTTATGCTCCGTATGTTCGCATGTATTACCATGAAAAGATGTTGCTTAATATTTAGCCATTTTTTTAGGACACTGAAAATCCGCCGAATTATTAAGAAACGTCTGCGCATACTTACCCGACGTCGTCAATGTTCACTCCTGAATTGGGCGCCCTCCCCACTTCTTTGAAACACCCACACAAATAATAATAATAATAATAATAATAATAATAATAATAATAATAATAATAATAATAATAATAATAATAATAATAATAATAATAATAATAATAATAATAATAATAATAATAATAATAATAATAAATGTTTTATTCCGTGGTGCAAATATGCCATTTCAGTTCCGGAACTGATCAAAGCCACAGAGGCTTGTGGGATCAATTCCACCATTGTAAAATGAAGGAAGAGGAAAAGTATCAGAAGTCACCCGAAATGTTAGTCTCCTTAGAGAGAATGTCAGGCAGAAGTAGGCTTGTCTTGTAGATGAGTCACAAAACACACGCACTACACTGAGACTTGTTTCACAAACTATCCGAAATAAAGTACAACACAATATGTACGCTATATTCATAGAAAAAAATATGTACATGACACAAACACGGTTCTGTTCAAGTCAGACAAGACCACACAAATCATACTCAAATGTGAATTATACAACCAGTGGAAGTACTATGCTAAGAGAGAAAACAATGTTGCAGCAATACTAAAGAGACGAGCTGTTCATCAATTTTTTCAGTTGTTTTTTTGTACTGGCCTCGATGACGCTATCTGGAAGTGTGTTAAAGATGAAGGGCACATAATACGAGCGAACTCTTTTGCCGTAGCGCGTCGCACAACGAGGGGTTGGCAAAACGCGACGTATGTCGGAGACTTTTATGACTGACGAAGGGGAGCTTGAAATCACGGCTCCAAAAGTGACGAAGCACTACACTTTGTACAAAAAGAGCAGAGAAATTCGGCATCTGTAGGGCCTCGAAAACATTAATATCAGTCGGAAAATCCCAATTATACCCAACGCTTTTTAACATGGCCCTCAAAATACGATCGATTTTAATCTTCCATAGCTCTGCACAGTTACCGAAAATCGTTATACCGTACCTAACTATGCTATAGCCCAGGGCGTGCGCGATAGACTTTCTTACCGCAAACGGCATAAAAACTTTGTTGTTGAAAAGTAAACAGCTTACGCTCCGATAATAATAATAATAATAATAATAATAATAATAATAATAATAATAATAATAATAATAATAATAATAATAATAATAATAATAATAATAATAATAATAATAATAATAATAATAATAATAATAATAATAATAATAATAATAATTTTATTCAACAGGAGCAAATATGCAAGATACAGAGACGGGTCTGTCCAAGCCAGTGGAGGCTTGACGGACAGGACCCGGCAGTCGAGCGACTGGGTCGATAGCATCAACACAGATAACCGACACACTTCAGCAGATAAAAAAGTACAACAGAAACAGAAAGTAGAACAAGCACGGTATTAACACAGACTCAGACTGATAAATTGTTCAATAACTTCTTCAACTTTCTCTTGTTAAAACTTTCAACAAAGAAACAATCGGGAAGTTTATTAAATATCAAAGGGACATAGTAAGAACGTTCACGTTTACCGTACCTTGTGAAACACCGGGGGATCTCAAATCGATTCGTTCTACGCAAATCTCTTGGGGATACATGGGGTTGTAAAAAATCGCTAACCCAGAAGTGCCGTAGAACGACACATTGCAGAAAAAATAAGCGGAAGCTTGGCAATTGTAGGGTTTCGAAAATGTCAGTGTCATCGGAGATATCCAGGTGGTAACCGACACTTTTTAACAAGTTTTTCAGAACACGGTCAATTTTAGTCTGCCACATTTCCGCACAATTACCAAATACTGTTATGCCGTATCGAATAATGCTGTAGGCAAGCGCATAAACAATCGATTTCCTCACTGCGAATGGCATACACACTCTGTTATTATAAAGTAAACAGCTTACGCTACGGAGTCTGCCACAAAGGTAGGAGAAGTGCGTCGCCCAAGAGAGGTCTGAATCAAAATGTATTCCCAAATACTTGACACTGTCAACACAATTCAATGGAGGACACGCGCAGTTAACACAATTGGTCCCATGTAACATAACTGGTGTGTCTAGATTCACACGCTTCAACGGGTTTTTAAAGAAGACCAGTTTTGTTTTGGAGGCGTTAATTGAAAATAGGTTCTCAGAGAACCAATCCATTACTTGCTCCACGTCATGTTGCAGAAATTGTACAGCTTGATGAATATCTAGATGAGTGGAGACTATTAGGGTGTCGTCTGCATACTGAAACATTTTGCAAGTGGACAGCCTGGCTGCAATATCGTTAACGTAGAGATTAAATAACAAAGGCGATAAAACAGAGCCCTGAGGGACACCCGCTTTCAACCCTACTCGAGGACTCTTAAAATTTCCGACAGATACTTGTTGCGAACGCTCAGAAAAGAAGTTCTCAAGCAAAGCATAAAAGGGGCCACGGAAGCCGTAATTGTATAGTTTATGAAGTAGGAGCTTGTGGCTTACGGTTGTCAAAAGCTTTGGCGACATCCAAAAAAATAGCACAGGAACACATGTTACGGTCAAATGCATTGTGTAGTAAATCAGAGAAGTCCTCAAGCAGAGGTTGAGTGCCCCTTCCGGATACAAAGCCGTACTGGCTGGGCGATAGTACGTGCGAGCTATCAACAAAACTAGACATGACAAGATATAGATGCTTCTCCAAGATCTCCCCCACACATGGCAGGACAGAAATAGGTCGATAGCACTCCGGCTTGTCGGGCGATCCCTCCTTGAAAATTGGTTTAATAATAATAATAATAGTAACAATTTCTTTTTTCTTGTTGCAGCTATGGTTTTTTAGGAGCGATAGGGTTTCTAAACTCGCTTTCTCTTGCGAAATCCTGTCCTCTGTATGAACGTGCCGCTGTAAAACGTTCACCGTACCCAAGCTGCTGAACGTGCGACATTTGCATAGATCACGAGCCCTTCTTCCCCCTCATACTGAGTTCCACTTTGGTGATGCACCTCTGGGCAGCATGTTGATTGCCGATCGATCAGATGCACAGTATCGAAAACAAAACAAAAAAGCGAAACCAGTAGTAATTGCTGGGTCGTTCAGATACTAAACGAACCCTGAGATGGAGACAAAATTAACAAATAATTGCAACTACAACAATAGTTTTTAGTCATTATTCCGTTACACGGGCTTTTGCTTACCGCCGCATCCATTTCACATTTAGATTTCCTTTGCCACCGCGAGTATGGCTTCCCTCAAGAGAAGTGTTGCTGCGGTAAGCAGCCTTTACAGAGCAGCACGCCACGGAATGCTGATTCGTGAACGTCAGGCATGATCAATCACCAAAAACAAATTAGATGATAGAATTATGGTCGTCAACAGTCAACAAATATCTTATTATGTTACTCGATTCACTAACAAGAACAGATTCAAGTTATAATTACAACCTTATTGTGTTTTTTCAAGTACACTGCTCGGTTTCGTGATTTTCGCGGCGACACCTCAACTTTCCAAAGGTGTGGACTCTTCACAGCGTGCGCAAAGTGGTGGGCTTTTTCTCACGCAGAGTCTTTTTGTGGCAAAGCCAGCCATTCCAAAAGCAGAGCGTCGTTTTTTTTTGTATTCTTTTTTCTTGCTAGCACCGACGTCGATATAAGGGTATCGGTGGCCGAGTGGGCTAGGCGCACGTTAAAGTCACTGGATCCTGGGAAAGTAGCGCCATTGCCTTCCCTGCCTGCTAGCCGGACACAAACAGATACTAACATACAGACGACCAAAACCTCGCAAGGTGATTGGCTGATCGGTCTCCGTTGCCATGGCAATCGCCATTTCGGCTCCATTCAAATCTTCGAAGCTTCGAGAGGGTCGTTCTAAACCAGTCGCACCAAGATCGCCATGGAGCATCATCGTACTGAAGGCGTTCCTCGCCAATATAAGCGTCTTTGGCACTGTGTATGCAATCAACTTATCAATCATGCCCATCTCCACGGATCTCTTACAATGATATTGTTCTTCTTGCGTATTTCGAAGACAAGAAAATTATTTTTCAATGCCTCCAAGCACCGACACCGCATGTGGTGGCGGTACGAAGATGTACGCTTGTTTCGCCGGTGTGTGGATAGCAAAATCTCGGTATACAAGAAACGTCTCTATAAAGCTACCCGTCACCAGCGAATTTAGATTGGCTCACCAAGAACGGAGAGGTCAAGGAGAAATTGCTCATTTCATGAGCCAAAATGGCGATTATACGAGGAACATGGCGCTGCTTTCCTAGGATCCAGTGGCTTTAGCGCACACCAGCTCGGAACACGTGAAGCGAAAGCTCCTGCTGTAGATCCAAGGGACCCTGTGTTCAATCCCCGCCCCTGCCCGTTTCGATCTGGATGAGCATCGTACCGGCGGGCACACGTGCATCACTACTGCGTGGTGCACGTAAAAGTCACCAGGCTTGCGGTTGAACTGCACTGGCTAAATTGCTCATCTACAACTGAGAAACCAGACGTCCATTGAGGCAGGCTAACTTTCGGCTGTATAAACCACAACATTGCTATTAACGAAATAAACAACTGAATACAATTATACTTACTAGTATCCACACGTGTTCTTTTGTGGTGAAGAATTATCGTGAAGCATACGTAAATCAGCATTTTATTTTATATTTACTGCTCTCTTTTTATGAGTTCGCCCAGTCCCATGATTATCACAGGAGTGTAGCATGTTGCGACATAAAAAAGCGAAGAGAGGCTCCTCCCACGAAGCTCTCTGCTCGCCATGATTGGTGGATTACTCCTCTCCACATACCACCTGTCCAGCGTTTACTCTGCTAAAGGAGAGAAAGCTATAGGCTTTGTGGGGATAGCTTGTCGCGGTAGAAATAGTAAAAGCCAGAAATCGGGAGTTCGACGCCACCATTCAGTTGCTGGCTGGGCATTAGCGTCACCTAGAGCACAGGTAACTACGTTTTAAACGAGACAGTAAAGTGGATTTTAAATTTTCAAAATGAATTGCTCCAAACTTAGAAACTGTTATTTCAAGAGATAATCCAGATGCGTATCATGAATCGCAAATTCTTGTTTTTTCTCCTCCCGTTTTGGTGGCGAAAACAAAAATGAACCAAACGCGTCACCTGGTTTGGAACTACCGACGTCACACAATCTTGTTGATGACGAAACAAAAATACGATTAGCAGACCGCTCATCTTTAAGTTAATTGGGCTAACCTTGATATGTTCAACTTATCAAAAAACTAGAAGAAAAATTAATTTTCCTGCCCGGAACCTTTATTTTGTGCTTGATGCTGCTACGGGTTTTACGTTATCGGTTTACCTTCGTACATTCAATCATTCTACTATCTTGTGTACCTTGTGCTGCTTTATTTTATTTTAATTATTTATTTTATCTGATCGGGAAGATGCCGATCAGCTTGTTTGAGTTTGTAACTTTAAGCTGAATACATTTTTTTTCTGTCCATTTGGGTACTACCGGAAACAATATGAAAAGGGACAGTTCATCTTTCTTTCCAATTTCACGGCTCCCACAACCTTCGTTAAACCCTCAACCAGTCAAATAGTACGTAGTTTGGGTCCTAAACTTTCCGTCCTAGCCCTCGTGAGGACCATGACATGTTAACAAATGAGTAGGTACGTCAAAAAAGCGAGGAGGTCTGTTCCCTTTCATTTTGTTACCTGCACTACCTATATGAAGCGTAAGGGACCAGTGCCTTGTCAGGCTTCTTAGCCTTTTGTACTAACCCCTCTTTCAAACTCAGTTTAAAAAAAGAATTAAAGATATAAGAAACAAGAACATAATGAGGTTCGAAAGAAAGAAGGGGAGCTTTATTGTTTTTCTTGATGTGCTGTGCCTCGTGTAAATCAATACGCCCTTTGACAAAACTTGTATGGCTCATTTGTGCCCGTTGCAGATTATGTTCTCCATAAATTTTGTACAAAAAGGCTTTTTGTTATCCACAAACGAAACAAATAAAGAAAGAGAGAAAGAGCATGAAGCCATTTTCAATGCTGCTGACTTAATTCTCAAGAGTTATTTGTTCTGGTAGATTTCTTTGAGGAGTTGTTTTTTAGGGACCGGATGGGACGTCAGTGCATTGTAAAATATATGTTATGTACATTATCAGGTCTATACGGAATACTTTACTAGAAAGTACATTTTAATCCTCGAAAATCCAATGCCCTTGGTGCAGGCTGCTTTTGCCTATAGTTGGAACGTCTGGACGCGCACAGCATTTTCCCTTTTCAATTGAGGGGGGCTACCGCCATCTATCGTCGTGGACAGTCTTCGAGACAGCGGAGACGGCCGTCCTGCTCTCTTGGCAAATCCGGTATCTTGGTGGGTCGGCGGCAGCCCTCTCCCTCGGAACAGCACAGCGCGATGCGCATGCGTTCTCTTGGACTGGAGGTGTGCCCACCGCTAGAAGAGGATTCGGCGCTGTAGGCGCCTTGTCTATTGCAAATGAGCGGAATAGAATGTGTTCTTCGAGGAAAGTATTTTTTTATGCACTCGTGAATGTTTTTGTTCTCACTCTCTTTTTCAGAAAAACGTGGGTCAGAACGGCGGCAAGCCGAGGTTGGACCTGAACGTGGAGGCAGCTTGGGCGCAGGGATTCACGGGAAAGAATGTTACGACAGCCATCATGGACGACGGTGAGCTCAATGTTCATTACGGAGCTTGGAGTTAGAAGTTAAGAGCAAATCATATGAAATAACAAGGAAGTGCGTAGAAAAACTCGCAATCCCATTCATAGACCCGATATTGTTTTGAGGTACCAGAGATAAAGTTTTGATATAAAATAAACAAGCCATTATATTATATATATCACACAGTAATATTCTGCTAGAAAATAAAATATTAAAGGTATTTTACGTGCCGAGAAAATGGGCATAACAGTGTTTTTGTGCAAAGTGGAAAAATTGGTATTTTGGGTCTTAAATTTAATAATTGTATACTATTACTTTAAACTCTCTCCGATTTTGCTGTTGTGTGCAATTTGTTTTGCACTGTATTTGAATACCTCTTACATGTATTCTCATGAATTGCCGCAGTTTAAGGAGTGCATTTCCTCGTCAGACATCTATTAGCTTTTAGCCAGGTCCCCCAAAATCAATTATGTTACTTGAATAGATTTTCTTGACGGATGTACATATGTATGTATGTATGAAAGCATGCATGCATGCATTCATACATACATACGCACATGCGTCAAGAAAATGTATTCAAAGTAACATAATGTATATATGAATGTATGTATCACCGTTATAGAGGCAGATCTCGAGAAATTATACTTTCCAAAAGCAATTACTTTTGAGTTGCTGCTCCATGATGTAAAACGGAAAAATATTATATACAGTAATCTGAGAAGACATCAATTCGATGCGAATCGGTCAATCTTAGACGATTCGTTGCAACCTGAAGAATAGATTGTTTATGTAACTCTTACGTCAGTCAGTTCCGTCGATTGTTACACTAGTCGGAGCGTATAAGCTACAGGGGCGCATTGAATTTATGCGTAACGTGGATCAAGAAAAAAAGAAACACGATTTTAATAACATGTATTTGGAGAGAGCAAGTCAGATTAAAAAGTTTGTAATTATTTCCGGATTTTTCAATTTCACAATACGCTAGCTTTCATACAGAACTTTGAATTTGTTTATTTTTATTTACTTTAGTAGACTTAGGTTCAAAATGATATGGGTGCACTAAACAATACTAAACTACTGTGAAGTTTATAGTAAACAAATGCATTAGAATGTTACAGCTTTTATGCATAAATACAAAAAAGTGATTATTCGCCGGCAAGCCGCAAACTTTAAAAAATTCTATGTAAGTTCATCCGAAAAAAACAATTATTGCTGTCTCTTGTTTTCTTTTTTTAAATAACCATGAACCAAACTGGTTCGCATGTTTTATATTTTCGATACTTTAGAATGTTCCATAAAAAATGCATTCCTTGTTGTATCCAAAGTGAAACGCGCTCAGTGCAATAAAAAACGCACAAGCCTTAAAAAGCCATTTGATTTTAGCGATATCAGTGTCTTCAAGCGTGTCTTGTCGCGCATAACAATAGCGAACTACGCCCTCATTTGTTCCTTTTCTTGCTTCCCATTCTCCAGGGGTTGACTATATGCACCCGGACCTTCGGGACAATTACGTGAGTGACCCCTTTCCTCCGTGCCGCCCTCTCTAACCACCACGCGCATCATCGATCTCCGCCTTCCTACGCGTCTCGTTAATGTTCCTCGCTACAACACTAGATGGCGCCCCCTGCATTCACCGCGCTTCCGCTCGCTAAGGTCGTTAATTGCAAGACTGGGAAGAAAGGAAAAAGCGGAGGTTGAGGGAAAGGGCAGCGATCACGCCTCGTTGTCTGACTAGCGGGTTCGAGGATTAATTAGCTCCTTTGAGCGTTGCGCATGGAACTCCATTAGCGTTAAACAAGCTCTTAAGCGCCCACCTGGCAACAGTGCTTTGACGGTGCCCGAAATCTGCGACCCCGCGCCTCGCTCAATCTGTCACCGAGAGACACGATGAAGGAACTGCCGCGTGCCGTTGTCGGGACCGTTTAGCCGGCTTTGTGCACGTCCGCTGTGTCGGGGTTGGTCTCACCGGCCCAGCTCTGGCGGTGAGCACGCTGCCGTCGAGAAAGCTATGAAAGGGAACGTTACGTAGCTAGGCGTCTCGTTTGGTTATGCACAAACATATGTAGACGTTACTAAAAACAGAAACTAAATACCGTTACTTGTTACTCGATCAAAACGTAAATAAGTACGTTACTTGTTACAGAAATTAGAAAAAAATGATCACGTTATATCAGCTCAAAATTAACGAGTTACTTTCTCGTCACTCATAACGTGCCAATTTTCCTGAAGCATAAGCCGGCCTCATATATTTTGGGTTGTTAATACTGCCTAACTTTTTAAAACATTCGAGGACTTTTTCTTTTTTTTTCCTCGTTGGCCTTTTTTTCTTTTTTTTGCCTTGAAAGTTACTGACGCGGGCTGGGGTAAAACCGAATAGCTTAAATTGTGTTGTACACATTCCTCTCCAAAAGTAAGCGAATACCGTTACTCGTTACTCCATCAATATGTAACGTAGTACCGATGTAGTTACTTCTCCCAAAGTAACTACATCGGTACTTTGTTAGCGAAAACAGTAACTACAGCATATCCACTAACACTTTGAACCCACTTTAATGGTTCGCAAGAATCCGTTTCTAAACGTATCGCGGCTATTTGCCGCGTCATTCGCAGACGACGTCCTGGCCGGGCTCGCCTAGTTGTATCCGCCGCCGACAGATGTCGGAAGCGTTGAGCGTGCCGGCTAGAGAGCCTGTATAACAAAGAGTTTCCAACTGCTTAATCGGGGTCACGTGATTTATGGCCCACGTTTGCAATACGACTGGCGAGGAGGTGGCAAACGCGTTGACCGCCTGCAAACATCTCCGACTTTTCACCTGCTTTCCTTCCTCGCCACGCGACAACGCAGCGCATGCGCACTTGCGAGCAGTCTCTGCAAGAGGCGTCCGCCATGAAATGGCGAACTCTCTGCATGGTCTGAGATGGACCCTCTCTTCAATACAGGCTCTTAGTGCCGGTGCCGAAGTTAGCAGACAATCTTCGGAAACTTGTCACTACGCCGGCTCGCGTCTCTCTAGTGTTTAAAATGCAACAATTTATTCGTAAAACAAAAACGGAAGACGTTTACAACTCTTTGTAATGCCGAATTAGAGCGCAGCTCTTGAGGAGGAGGAGGAGAGAGTATGGGGGAAGGGTATGCCCCTCCTCCCTTCCCCTCCTCCTCCCCTTCCACTTAGCGGGAAATTTCCGCTACATTTCCCGCTAAATTCATCAGAAAAAGTCTTCCCTAAATTTAGTGAAAAACTTTTCCGCTAAATATATATAAAAAAATTCCCCGCTATATTTAGGGGGAAATTTTCCGCTAAATTTAGCGTGGAATTTTTTTCGCTAAATTTAGCGGGGACATTTTTCCGCTAAAGATAGTGGGAAATTTTTTCGCAAAAGTTAGCGGGTAAATTTTTCCGCTAAATTAAGCGGGGAATTTTTTCAGCTAAATTTAGCGGGGAAAACAGGATAACAACAGCAGGGAGGTCTCAGTTGTACTGCCTCCTACTTTGGCGAACACTTGCGCGTCTGGCGAGCTTCGGGCGTGCACGCGCAATCAAAACATCATGGAAGGCACCGAGCGTGTGCTGGAAGCTGGACGTTCGAAAGGGTCGCTCTGCGTTTTTCTCCTCATTCTGGTTACTTCACCGACAAGATGCTGTGACGTCACTGGTTTTCGGCCGCGTCACGCTTTTGCGTGATTCCTCCTTTCCACCGATGCGGTGCCAGAGACAACGCAACCTATATATAAGGCCGTAGTGGTGAACTTCGGACGTCACCTACTGAGGGCCAGCGCAGGGACACCTATTGGAGAACACGAGTTCTATGTCAGCATTTGGCTCTGACTCGCGTTCTGACTTATTAAACACGAGTTCCGGGCAAACGCCGACGTAGCCGTCGTGTCCGATGTATGCCCTGCGCCGGCCCTCGGTAGGTGATGTTGTCAAATTCAGCACTACAGCGTTCTGTCTACAGTATGTAAACTAACGCTTCTAAGGCACTTTAGACGGCTCGTTGCAGAAAAGTGTTTCTTAACGTATTGTGCTGAGATTTACAGCAGAGGTGCAGCCATGTGTTAAAAGCACGGGGTGAAAATATAAATGGATAAGCTTACCTTGTTCAGAAGAGAAACAAAAAACGTTTACCATTCCCTGTAATGCCAAATTAGAGCGCTGCTCTTGATAAGGGGGAGGGGAGAGTACGGAGAGGAGAATATGCCCCTCCCTCCTCCTCCGTACCCCCTCCCCCTTCTCCTTCTCTTCCTCTCTCTCCCCTCCTCCATCCTCCCTTCCCTTCCTCCCCCTCATGACGTCACGTGTGACGTCATTATGAGAAACGTCCCATAATGCAACGCGCGGTTACGCCGACTTCGACGGCGACGCCGCTCAAGACGGAAATGCGCGCCCAAAAGCTGCGCTCTAAAAGAGAAATCTGTTTCGGGCTATCTGTCGCGGCATTCGCAGACAACGTCATGACCGGTCTCTCCTAGTTAACTCTGCCGCCGGCAGATGCCGGAAGCGTCGAGCGCGCCGGCAGAGACGCGCGAGCCGTCACATAGAAGTTTCCGAAGATCCTCTGCTAAGTTCGGCGCCGGCGCGCTCAAACGCTTCCGGCATCTGTCAACGGCAGGTGTAACTAGGCGAGGCCGGTCATGGCGTCGTCTGCGAATGCCACGGCAGATAGCCCCAAACAGGTTTTTTTTCTTTTTTAAACAAGGTAAGCTCGTTCGTTGGTTGATATTTTCACTCCATGCTTTGCCGCGTTAGTTCACATAGTGTATATATCGTTTCAGCTTAAGTCCAGAAGTGCCAGTCACTGCGCCTGTTTTGTTTATGATTGATTCAGCGTTGATAGAACACTAAAACAAAAATATGACGAAGACCGTGAGGTGTGCTTTTAACGCGGTCTGATTGGTCCCATCCGCTCGAACGCGGCTCCCTCCCCGACGCCTCCAAACCCCCCCTTACCCCTCAAAACTTCCCCAAAAAGATAAATGGAACGCGTTTTAAATCGAAAGAAAGGGTGCGGTTTGGTAGTCTTGGGATGCTGCTACGTTACGCACAGTTGGACTGCTTTTTGACTCGGATAGATCGAAAGAAGTTCAAGTTTCGTTTATTGCTCTAAACAAAAGTCCCCCCCCTCTTTCCAGCGGCTCGTGGAAGTTTCGTGGTTTTGTTTGCGGCTCATAAGTCGGGTCAGCCTGGCCACCCCTAATCTGAAAGAATTCTTTTTTTTATGAAATCGGCTCCTGCGGACTTTATATCGGGTGCGGATTATCTAGGCAAACACTTTTTTTTTAATTCATAAATTGATCCCTGCAGACTGTACACTAGGTGCGGACGATAGCCCGGAAAATACGGTACTATGCGAGTGGCGGGGAAAACAGCGCCCGCGCGGTTTTTCCGTATTTTATTGTCCACGTTTTTGCGCCGACAGCATTGCGTCCGTTGCACGAGTTTTAACTTCATTCAGCGTACCACTGCGCTTGCCACGCGTCTCAACATCTTTTTAAAATACTTATTTTGTGTGTTTTGATGATGCTCAGCAAGTTTCTAATAGAAACCACATGTCTATTCTCCCCTAATTCAAACGGTGATAACAAATTTGAGTTAATTATCCGACTTATTGTGACGATCTTACCACATTACGTTCCCCTGGCCGTACAACTTACCTGATCAGATTAGTGTAGCTTTTTACGGGTTTTTAAAGAACAATTTTTGAAGCCTAATTAGTACCCTGTATAGCCATATAATATACAGTATATGGCCATATATGGCCTTATCTGCCCAACTCTTGATATGGCCATATATGGCATTTCTTTACGGGCTTTTACGTCATTATCGTGTTTCTTTAGAGTCTCTAAAAGCATTTTAGACTAAATGACCGCGATTGGGCATGTTCATTTTGAGATGGCGTATGGAAGCCCTAGAGCCGCGTCAATCACTGCATGTTGCATCATGTTATTTTCAGAATGCCAAGGCCAGTTACGACTTCAGTAGCAACGACCCCTTCCCCTACCCCAGGTACACAGACGATTGGTTTAACAGGTAAGGCACTGCGTTTGACTCAATGTGTATTTGTGGAAATGTAAAATGCGTTCCTAGTATCGAAAACCGGCTGCTTCACGCAGAAATAAGACCCGAAGGTTGCCTTACGCTATACGTTATTATATGCATAACAATCTAAATTATACGTTGAATTAGACGGTGTACAAAGCTGAACAGTTACTCTTACAAAGTAATCAAGTTATGGCAGCGGCGTAGACTTTCCATTTTCCCGGGGAGGGGGAGGGGGGGGTGCTGCTGCGCATTATGTTTTCGCCAGAACTGGAGATTGAAGCTAACGCAAGCACGCTGGGATTCCATTTCCCATGTATTTTGTCAATAAAGGCAACGTGGGCGTTATTTTGTTTACATCCTACTACTATATATAAGCTCGTTACATGGCACGTAAACAGCGTCTCGGAAATAATAATAATAATAATAATAATAATAATAATAATAATGGTTTATTTTCCAGTGCCCACAAACAACTTAGCGTTCTATTGTGTGGTGCACAAAATGGGTGAAGTATTATACATTTAAGACAAAATACAAATTATCAAAAACAAACTAAAAACAAACACAAGCAAAAAAAAATCAAGGCCCGGGTTCGGAGGGGGCTTTGCCCCTGGATCTCACCAGGGGGGACACGAGCCCCGTTGCCCCCCCATAGTCTACGCCTGTGAGTTATGGGCTTTGTTACTCGAGTTGAAATGTAACAAATGACCAATTCACGTACAGGGCGCGACACTGTTAGTGCAAGGAAGCGATTGCCGTATTTGCTTTTCTTCGAAAATCAAAGGGCTGTATTACGAGCTACTATATAGTTGGTGGCAAGTTAAGGGTTCACGGTTCAGGAGCTTCCTTGAATTCTTAACCCGTCACCAACTATATTGTGATAGAAAGTACTGATTTGGGGCACTAACCTATGCGTTGTTGAAATTTAATGCCTGGCTAGACCCCTTCGAAGGAAAATGCAAAAAAGGGATCATGTTGTGTTTGCGCTAAGAGTGTCAAGCAGTGTACATGCTTTAGATTTGTCTGGTCACCGTTAGAGCTAACCACAAAAAGTAACTGGGTAACGCTCCTATTGCATCTAATATATTTCATGATGACATGATAGCGTTTGACGTCGTGTCGAAACATGGCATGTTCATGTTTAAAAAATGTGAATTATTGTGTCTCTCGACGTAACACTAGAAACTAAGTGACGTGAGTTACGAATTACTCTAGACGTTTAACTATGTTATCGTTAAATATGTTTTTTTAATTGTCATACATTAAAAAAATGATTTAGTTACCGATATTATATATAAATTGCGACTCATGATGAGTTATATGATGATGAGTTATATCTAACTCGGCTTCAAATTTATGCAAGCTTGTGTTTTAGTTTATAAATGTGAACCTACCAAGAAACAGTCTCTAACGTTTGAATACGTATCTCAACACCAAGAAAATTAACGATGGGTCGTTGTTGACAAACTGTTTCGCTGATGATCACGTCAATTTTAGTTAATAATTAAATATGAAATGCAATATTATAGAGGGAGATATTGTGCTTCAGACAGTTTGTTCGCAAACAACCGATATGCATTTTTTTTTTTGTGAAGATACGTCAAGTAGATTTAATTCAAACGTTGACTGACGCCATAAATATTCATGTTCGTACCGGCTACACGCAGGCGACCTTATTATTTCAGTGTCTGGGGTCCGATGTGTGTCACGATGATAGAGAGGGTATTTTTGGCTGCCATAGACGTGGCGCCGCAGCTCACGCGTAATTAGCCATTGAGAGATTTCTTTACCCCTTCGCGAGTTCACGATCGGGTAATGTTTTGGTGAAGTTTTCTTACAAACATACACATATTAGAGAGAGAGAGAGAGAGATCTCGCGGCCTCTGACGTGACAGACTCCAGAACTCTTTCATTCACCAGCCTATGTCAGCTTGTGTAGGCCAGCAGAACAACTTGAGGTTAGCAAACGAAGCCCGGGTTGTCCGTGGCCTCCAACGTGAAAGAGCAGACGATCACAATTTAAGGCTGCGTCCGATCTCACTCCGCCGCGGTGCTCGATTTGCAGCAGAAGATCAACTTTTTTTTTTCAGCTCTGTTAGCAGACGGGTGTTTTCTCGTTTTATTGCTACGCGTCTCCGACTGGTGTGTTTTGCGTCCTATACCGAAATTGGTCCCGAAGTGGCCATAAATGACGTCACAGGAGTCACCGGTAAGTGTTACCGGCTGTCAGGATGTTGGCGGTCGGTTGTAAAAGCGTCGGCGAAGAAAAGAAACGGACGTAGGAGTCGCTGTCGTCACGGCGTCCCAACTCCTGGCGGCTGGAGTTTCCGTTGACTGGTCAGTTACAAAGCGAGACGCAACGGAACAGGCGTCTACCGTATCTGCATCCGTTGCTGCTACACCGCCAGGATCGCTGCGATCCGTAGCATTTCGCAGGTGTGACGTCACCATCTCGAACTCGATTGATCCAAATAAAGACTCGACAAACGAATCAGTTGGACACGCCTCCTGCAGGTACCATAGCGCACTACACTTCGTTCCATACACTGTGTAGAACGCTGTCATACGCAACTAAGTATAAACATTCATACTTAGTTCGACGTGAGCGTGTTGGTGAAGTTAAATAAAAACAGGAGGAATAAACATAGGGACGGACAGAACAGCACCTCGTTTCGAAAGAGGTGCTGTTCTGTCCGTCCCTATGTTTATTATTTCTGCTGTACATAAACATTCGCAACGGTACTTTTTGGATCGGTGAAACTACTAGTACTCAGTGCCAGCGGCTGTGCCATTTAAGTGACCAGTACTGACGCATACGCATTAAAAAGGTTTTAAAAACTGGATAATAATTTTTCATAGATATATTTCTCGTTCGTTTTGTACAAAAAAAAACGAGGTTTTTCGATATATAGGTGCAGAGTATTTAATGAGAATTTCGAACACAATCGAAGCTACAATTTTAAATGATAAAAATGTCTGGATTATGTCTCTCGTCGTTTTCTTTAGAAAAAATAATGATGAACCACATATTTATTCCGCACGGCAGTGGCACACATTTAGGTTAATCTAAAGGACATCACAAAATTAATCCAAACGGCGGGGTTATTTAAATATAAATCAATTTCAGAATCCATATAAAAACTGGCTTTTCCAGCGTTTTTGTTTTCTTTTGTAGCTTCCTGTATGTCTAAAATGCCGTATACATTTAGGTAAATCGATATTTAAGAAGACTGAATTTTTAATTCGCATAAACCAAAATTATTTGGTTCGTTTCATATGGGTTGAGTTGACAGGTTTCGTTCTTCGTTCCATCTTTAAACTGATTATCGATTCACTTCGTCCGGTAGCTACTTTATAACGACATTTTCTTTCGCTAGTTTGGACTTACGTGGTACGTAAACGCACGCCGAAGTAATTACCTCGCATATTTTGATTCAACGTTTGATGCCGTCTATACTGGCGCTGAAACTAAATTTAAACGCATTGTGATAAATGAAGTTCTTGTTTTATTTTCGAGGATGGTAAGATACGACATACTCCATCCCTCAAGTTTTACGCAGCGTAGCTGCACAAAATTCTGAGTCTTCTCAGACATTGTATCCATGAAAGACCTTTTTCAAACAACGCCCCTTTCACCCGTGACTCTCACAACACTTCACAAAACTCTCGTGAAGAAGCATATTAATCTAGATTTATTGGAACTTTGAAAATAGCCAACTTCTCTCATATCAAACTTTGTTTCTTTTTTAACTTTTTCTTTCCATCGCAAACTTGCCCCGTTTGTCAACGTTTCTTAGATGGGGGGTACCGGTACTGGACGTTGTATAACATTTCCTTTTATCTAAAGAATATCTTCCGAGAAATACAAGCCTGTTGCAGGTTAAGAAATTTCGGAACAAGCTCCTCTCTCCACATGCCTTCTCCCCGCTTCCAGCTTCTTTGTACGAACTTCGACACAAAAGGTAACTCGCTAGGCGAACAAAGAGGATATTAGGTTGATCTTCGAAAAACAGCTTTTGTGCTCATCGTGAATGATCTTTTGTGTCAGAGTTTATAAAAAGAAACCTAATTACCTTTCTGCTTTGCCAGCGGAGGTAGCGCTAAAAATAATAAAAATACTTTTTTTTTTTGGGGGGGGGGGGAGGGCGTCTTTTGTATTACTTGGATGGAACAGCGCGGACATACAGTCACACTCACAGGCACACAAGAAAGGAACAGACTCGCAGCGCTGACTAACAACTCAGTGATTATATTTCTTCTTCCTCAAAACGTCATCTTCTTCTCCTTCGCCGGAGAACATTTCAAATTTTTTAAACACAAGAAACCAAATAGCCAATAAACATTAATGAATAAATAGATAAATGACAACTAAAATAAAATTTAAAATAAATTTAAAAATAAAAATTATTATTTTTTAATTTTTTATTAAAAATTAAAATTAAAAATAATTAAAAAATAAAAATTAGAATTAAACGAAGATTACCAATCACTATTGGTACTTGGATGTTATCTTGAAATAATCCAATTCTTTCTTTGATAAAGCTAAGGATGGGGTACTGACGCATTGCTTGTCCAACCTGGCTCTTTTTTCAGCTTCGATAATTTCGCGTGTCAGCTGATTACCACGTCTGGCAATAACGGCGCAGTTTCTCAAGTGTGCTGAGCACCCGCAGTCCCGGCAATGGATGCCCCTAGGTTACCTGAGATTGCTCTGTTTACGTTATAATGATGTTCTCGTAACCGGTCATTCAGACACCTCCGGTCTGCCCGACATACTGTTCACCGCATGAGAGGGAATTGCATAAACCACTCTTTCAGAACACAGAACAAAACGGATGTGATGCTTTTTTATACAACCTAAGGTTCTATCGGAGAATGAATTGACTTGTTTACATAAACTAGAGAGCTTGTCTAGAGCAAAGAACACTACGTTGATGTTTAGGTGGTTGCCTATCTTTTTAATACCATGAGAAATGTGGTGAATATAAGCCTCAAACACTGGTCTTTGGTTTTGGTCCCTTTTCTGACATTGGGTTAAATAGGGATTTTTAATTTTCTAAAGGAGTTTTTTTGTGACAGATAATAATAAGTGAATAGGGTACCCCACTGATAGTTGCTTAGCTATCTGCGCGTCAAAGCTAGTTTTTACAGTATGCGGGCATGACGTTTTGGTGGAATTCGTGAGGCACAAGCTAACTACACCTCTCTTAACTAACTTGGAGTGCACCGATTGATAATGGAGGAGTGTCTTTTTTCCCCTTGGAGCATAGGACCAACAAGTGTGATGAGATAGAAAAAACAGTGTGAGGTCTAAGAACCTTGGGGACTCTTCAACCGGAAGCTCAAGGGTTATGTTCAAAGGATCCAAACAGCTTTTAAAAATCGAGAGGACATTGGATACAGTACTTGCAGATGTCGTTTCTATAAGGGCCAAGAAAATTTAAAAAAATCATATATATAGCGGAACACTTTCACAACTTTTGAAGTGTCAAAACACCGTTGTAGTATTTTGTCTTGATGTGCTAAGTATAGGTCACTAAGACGAGGTGCAATACAGAATCTAATGCAAAAACCTTTCGTTTGCCGGTAGATGTTTCCATCCCACGTGGTGAAAGTAGATTTTAGGTAAACTGTAAGCAATTCAAGAAAACCAATTTGTGACATTCCTGAAAGCATTCTGGAAAGCGATAATGACGAAAGAGTCAATGCAGGTTTCAATGCACATTAAAAGTCGTTCTCGGTGTATAGCATATTACAAGTCCTTGATGTCAATAGAGAAGGCCTTAAAATCATTGTTGTGTTCATTTAAGAACCGTATGACTTCATGTGAGTTGTTTTAAAAGAAAGGGTCGTCAACTGTTAGCCAATTGAACTTCTTGCATAAGGCGACCCTCTTGTAAACATAAGGCGACAGACTCTCTGCCTGGTCCTTCTTTCTTTCTTTCTTTCTTTTTTATACAACCTAATTAGGTTGTATCAAAAAGCAACACACCCATTTTGTTCCGTGCTCTGAAGGGATGGTTTACGCAATTCCCCTCTCATGTGATAAACAGTATATCGGGCAAACCGGTAAGTGTCTGAATGACAGGTTACGAGAACATCACTATAACATAAACAGAATAGTGTCAGGTAACCTAGGCATCGATTGCCGGGACTGCGGGTGCTCCGCAGACTTGAGAAATTGCGCTGTTATTGCCAGAAGTGGTAATCAGCTGACACGAGGGGTTATCGAAGCTGAAAAAATAGTCAGGTTGGACAAGCAATGCGTCAGTGCCCCATCGTCAGCTTTATCAAAGAAAGAATTGCATTATCTCGAGATAACATCAAAGTACCAATAGTGACGAATAATTTTCGTTTAATTCTTCTTCATTTTTTAATTTTTTAATTTTTACTTCTAAATTTTTTTTACAATACTGAAAATTTAATAATTTTTATTTTAGACTTATTTTGACTTTTATTTTAGTTGTCATTTATTTACTTATTTATTTATTTTTATGTTTATTGGCTATTTGGTTTCTGGTGTTTAAAAAATTTTAAATGTTCTCTTTAACGGCGAAGGAGAAGAAGATGACGATTTGAGGAAGAAGAAATATATCACTGAGCTGTTAGTCAGCGCTGCGAATCTGTTTTCTTTCTTGTGTGCCTGTGAGTGCGACGGTATATCCGCGCTGTTCCACCCAAGCATAAATTACCAACTAGCCCAAGCCTCCATATTATCAAGCGTCTTTTGTATTAGCCACATCATGCACACCGCGCGCAAACGCAAAAACGACGTCGGCGCTTTTCCGCATTTTACTTGGAAAGGGTTCTATACTCCGCCTCATCCTACGATGGACTAGCCCAATGCTACAGGCCGCCGGGTCCAATCACGAGCCTGTTAGACACCACGTGGTATATTTTCCCCGTCGTACATATCAGTGCTCCAACAAGCGTCATGTGGAGGCCAGTTTTTCGTCTGCTTATGTTGCCCTCGCGGCGGCTCCGTCTGCTTGCTACTACTGAAGACTACTGAAGGGATTAAAGACCGTCTCCCAGCGATGTGGCGAAGAAAATCCGGGATCAGAACCAGTGGTCATTACAGGAATGAAGATGAGTCGGATCGAGTGCTCGACACGCGTACACAAAGATTGGATTGGATTGTTATGGCTAAGGAGAAACGACTATGTTTCAGTGTTGCCTCGCGCGCCCTCCAACTTCTCCAGGCAATTGGCATGTTTACGAAATATGGCAAGAACGTTTACTGAAACTAAATACCATGTACCTTCACTTCACCAATATAAAATAGCGCGCTGTCACAACAGAGAGCCATATACGTTAGATTAGTGTTTCTTCGTACTCTGCGTATGGGAATTTCTCTCGCGCACTCTTTTTGCAATGCGGATGGAAAGTTTTCTGAGGCAGTGCTCCGCCCGCCAGCCTTCGGGCACTAGTCCATCGAGAACGAGACGGAGTATAGAGTGCATCAAAATTTACCACTTGGGTTAATGCACCAATTGAAAACTTTTCACCAATTTTGATGACAGTCCGTTCAGCGCGGAGAGAAACACAGAGACGAACTGGCGATGGCTCGTTCGTGCTAACAGTGTCGCGGAGCGTACACGACTAGCAGTCGTAAATTTCTAACCTGCGGAAAACTAAAACTGAACCCGTTGGAACATTGCCACGATGCTTAGATAAACTATACTTACTGATCTGGAAACTTTGGAAATTTACGCCCTAGTAATTTTTGCCCGCTCAATTAGGAGCAAAATAAATTGAAAATAAATAAGAAGTTAAAAAAACATGTTATAAAAGTGTTGATTGTTTTGAAACAGATGTAACACACTTCGCGTGGCGTTGCCATTATGCAGACTAATACGATTAATGGCGTGTCCAATCCTGCATTTTTTAGACGGGGCCGTGGGGTTTTATGAAAGATACATGCAACCAGCGACTTTACCCCGAAGCCACGTCCATTTGTTAGGTTCTTCGAGCGATCTGATTGGTTGATTCCTGACGTTGGCTGCGCTCCTCTGGTGCTTCGATTTGTCCCTAGGGAAAGCATTCTCACATAGACTGACGAAAAGATTCCATACCAGGTAACCTAAGGAACGTGGTATTACAACGACTCGTCGTGCGAGCGTATTTATCAAAGATCCCATCTCCATCCAATAAGGGACGCCACTCTTTTGTCAGATGCGCCCGCCAAATATTACGTTTATAACCACATATCTTCGGCGCTTGCCCAGGCTCGTAGCGCCAGTATGAGTTATGCCATCAAGCCAATATGGTCACTGATAGCAACCCTAATTTAATGAAGAATGTCGTCTCATTTCATCGCACGTTTACGGGCGGGAGGCTAATGCCGCGGTTTTGGCTACGTTCCCTTCGAAAAAGTTATATTTCTCAAATATCTTTTGTGTCGTATTTTACGTAATTACACACGGTCATTCAATATCAGATAGTAACGACGCGATCCTTGAAGTGTTGACGATATTTTATGAGGTAAATAGAACCTAAAACACTTTGTAATGTCACGAATGATTGCCCTTTCATTCTTTTAAAATTTCTCGGTTCGTTGACCTCTTGTAACCCATCCCATCAACGATATGCATATAGGTTTCAATATTTACACTGCTTCGACTGTCTTTAATATTGAATTATGTTTGTCTTTATTTTTGACAATTTTCTTTTATCTGCTGCCCGCTGATGACTTTGTTTATTTTTCTTTTAATGCGTATCTGGTTATTCGGAGTTATGTACACAAAAAGTCGTACTCCATAGGTATAAATATTGTTGGGATCTTCTTTCAACCACGCCTTTAGCAAAGTCAGCTGTAAGGTGACATAATATGTACAATATTTGCGACGACCGTAATGCTTCGTGGGTGGCCATCTTGACTTCCTCAAAGTTTCCTGATCATTATTAACCCTGTCGATTCTCACACATCGGCATTGAGGCTACAATGTGTTCGCAACTCAACGTCGCTCTCCCGACACCAAAGAACGGAAAGCGATGAAACGTAGATTATGGGCCCTTTTTGCGAGAAGGCGCACATAATCTGTCGAGATTTCAATGTGGCCAACCTTTCTACGGTTTTTGACTTGCGCACTTTGCTCGTGGCTTCGTGAAATTGCCCCTCGCGAAAGAGGGAATATTTCTCGCTAGGTAGAACATTACAAACAAAAGCAACACACGTGTAGCCTTCCAAGCTTGTCGGGACAGCTAAAGTCTTACAAAACAGAGGCTTATAAAACGACCTGCGACAAGAATCCTCAAACGCGTGCTTCGTTAGATGGACGCCCAGATGCATGAAAACACATTTCAACCAACAACTTTTTCAGCACAGCGGCCTTCAAATTTTATTCCCTATTACGTTACAAAAAAAAGAAACCTTGTTAATTTTTTTATTTATTCGTTTTACTTCAAAGGCATCTAGTGATCTCTACAAAAGGGGGAGCTTGGAAAATGATACAAGCCGTGTTTATACATTGTATGCAAACAAAAGTCATAACAAATAGTGAGAGATGTCTTGATTTTATACCTGCACGTATACATATATAAATCAAATTTATAGCAAGTTAGCTCAACAGATACTAGAGATGCAACGACGTTAAGGCAAACGAAAAGCGAAAGACTCAATATAATCTTTTTTTTGCTTTCATAACTAATCTTAATCTTCGAGATCAAATTTTCACATGCATCTTCAACGAAAAAAAAATTTATGTGTGTTTTTTATGGTATAAGCATGTAAGGGAAGGAACACCGATTTATTATTGTTATGGACAACTCCGAACGACACAAAATATTCGGGCGGTTGTTACACGATAAGAAAAATTAATTATTTCAGTCCCGTTTTCAAGGTTGTATACGGAAATCATATAAATTTAAAGAAAAAGTTATCGAGAAAAGCTGCAACAACTGAAAAGACTAATAAATTTGTCGTCGCGTATTTCTTGCTTTTTTTTTGCAGTTTTTTAGGAAGGAATAGACAGAAAACATCTGGCACACTGCGCTCGCGCTACGAAGCTGCGGCGAACGAAAAAAGAATCACGGGGTAAAAAAAGCGTGACGTCACGACCTTTTGTGGTGTCACGAATTGTTTATGCATGATACACGCACGTTATTTTGAGGCTCTGGTCACACGGTGATCCCCTTCGTAATGCTAGTTTTTTTTTTTTAATTACGTAAAAAAAGAAGAAGAAAAAAGAATGGGGGAAAACAAAAATACGAACGACAAAAAGCTCTTCTCCGGCTGAAACGGCTAGTAATCACAAAATGATGTGTTCGGTTTGTAGAGAAAGCTTTTGTAAAGACAATAGCCTAGCCGAGTTCTGTTGGAGTAGTCCCTGCATGTTTTCTTTTGACACGCCAAATTTCGAGATCTCTTCTAATCTGAGTCCCAATTCTCTTCTAAATGCTCTCGACACCTTACACACTTTGGGGTGGCAGAACCTACAGCCCGCGATAGCAAAAATATGAAGGGGGATCTATAGTGTGTAAAAGAAGAAACGATAGTATTGAAAAGCAGTAAGATTATTCATAGCAATTACTACGTAAGAAAGGTTATAAAACAACTACAAAATTACTCTAAAAACAATTGAGTATAAGTCATTTGATTACTTGTAACAATTGCGTGGAATGTTGTTTCTTTGTGGCAGTGGTAGCTCTTTGACGTAACTCAAAATACTTCACGCCGAGTATGGCATCACCACACACACCATTTCATAACGTCACATGACATCACGACGCCGCGTGATGCTACGAGCTAACGTGCCCAGTGACGACGCGTAATATCATGACGTCACGTGACGTCACCGAAAGATGATATCGAATTAATTTTTTTAAAGGTGAACGTTACATTGCTTTTTCTTTCAGCCTTCAAAATGCCACATTCAAAATAAAAACTTTTTCCGTTACTGTTATCATGTCTATATTCTTTTTTTAAACTTGACACTGCAACTTTGTAGCAATCCTAGCGGAACTTCGTTTAAAGCAACTCATCGCTTATGCATGAGCTCTTCTATAACTGTACCGTAACCGAAAAAAAAAATAGTGAAAAATTTGGAAAGCTTTGAAACACGTAACGCGGTTCGACCGATGGCATTCTTTTTTTATCTTATTTTATTTTATTTTATTTTATTTTATTATTTGGGCCCTTAAGGCCCTGAGGCATTACAGAGAGGAAAAACAAAATAAAACATAAATATAAAATAAACGCAACAATATTTAAAAAAAATTGCAGTGAAAACATGAAACCTTCAAGGATTACATGCCACCGCTTCGCATTACAAGCAATTTGAAATCCGACGCCAGTTTTCGCAAAGGGTTGGGTAGACGGCAACCCTTTTCAGAAGCTGAAATCTCGCTTGTCAAGCTTAGGTTACAAAAGGCGATCGCTTCCGAGAAAGGAAAAAAACAAAGAAAAGAAAAAAACAAAAAACATAACGTTGGTAGCAAAGTTTAGTGGGTCGTTTTGCATTGAAATAGCGGTACCCGATACACTGACGACGCCTCTGCTGCTTGCATTGTACTTGCAAATGTTTTACAGCGAAGCTGTATATGACTCACAGGTCGGATTTCTGGAATTTCTTCGTGTCGTCGTCCTCACGAAAAAAATACCTTCAGCGATTAAAGCGAAAACTGCATATTACGCATACAACATACAGCACAGCATTCGTTTCAAAGAAGAACAAGCACAAAACAAACATCCGAACCACATAATGGATGATAAGGCGCTCCTGATAACAATGCGAAGCACGTAGCGCTCCCGCATACGTTTCACGGTAAGATTACTGTTGCCCAAGCTGCCGCCGTGAAGGCAGCTTGCGACGTGGTGAGTGACGTCACTAACCGTTCATATATTAAAAAAGAAAAACGTTTGGGTACAGTGCATTTCCTTTTCTTTCGTCAATCATTCGGCATAGACCCTTTTCCTGTTTCCCAGCATGAACTGCCGCTTTGCGTCCCAAGCGACTTCCGGTCGCACCGCCTTTGCAAGCCTCTTGAGCTTACTTATGTCACCAGTGCTAGAAAGCCTAAATGCTACACTGACAACAAAGTTGGAGATTTAACGAGGGCCCTGGGCTGTACAATATTACAGCTTGGAGGAGGCATGTGGGTTTACAAGAATGCTCGAAACATTTTAACATATCTTGAACTCCTTCGTTCTTTTGGCGTTCACCTGGAGAATTGGGGGTTAAACGTTTTCATCTACATTTCGATGCAGAGGTGTGAAGGTGGTCTCCGTTTATCCTTTTTTTTACAAACTGAGTTCTCATGGACGTCGCAGAGCCGTTTACTCTGGGACGTCAAAGACTGGAGCACCACCTGGTGGCGTTTGCCATAAAAAGGGTCTATAGTGCAGTGGGCAATCGTAGCAGGTGATACCACAGCTACGCTGCCCAACCATCTTCACAGCGTGAATTGGAGTCCCTAGATTTTTTTTTTTTATGTCGCTTTGTGATTTAAATTTTCAATTCTGTTTTTTGTTTGTTTTGCTCCTGATTGACTCAGTGCGCCAAAGAGAAGACCTGCTGGGTGTTTTTGGACACGTGAAAATAAAGATTTTGTTATTATTATTATTATTATTATTATTATTCCTCCTTCTTACGCCCAAACCTCAATTGATTGAAATCGCCTTCCGGCAGTCATATAGTTATAATTACTAACGCCACTTGCTTTAGAATTGCAATTACTAATTTGTTAAATGATGTTTCGTACTCGTTTTGTATTCTTGCCTTTTTTATGTTTATCTTGCAGTGCCCAGTCCTCTCTGCAATACTCTCGAGATAAAAATTAATTAACTAAAATGAAATAAAAGTGTAGCCCACCGAGAAACGAATCTCTAGCACCTTTTTATCGCTGCGCTGCTTCCAAGGTTACACTATTAGTTAATAAGAACGCTGAACCGGGAACTAAAGAAGAAGCGAAAACCTAATACCCACACCCTGCATTGCTTAAATTGTCGGCAACTACAATAGGAAGCTTCGCCTCGCAACAGTACACGTCGTTTTTTGTTTGTTTGTTTTTCCCCATTTTGGTAATTTGTACGGGGAAGTAGCTGACGGTGAACGCTCGGCAGAAAAAACGTGCTGTCTACTGACCTACTCTTATATTTATAATGACGAAACTTTTGGTATGCTTGAAAACGCTTTAACCGCGACTTTTACTCCCTTTTGTTTTGCCTCTTTTATATTTTTTACTAATTCCTAAATTTAGCCTTTTTTACTTTCTTTTTTTTTTTGCCAGCAGATGTGTGAATTACGTGGCTGGAAACAAGAGTAAAGCAAATAGATCTATAGACTATTTGCATAGCTGCCTTTCTTCGCGCTGCGCATGCGCAGTAGGCCTCTTGTGAAACGTGTCACACTCCGCGCATGCGTCTAACAGTCCAGTGAGCTGGAATATTTCGCCTGGAGTGGTGTATCTGAAGGGTCTGTCCCACACCGCGTGAGCGGTAGCATCTAAGTGCAAAGCTGCCTGACTCGAAACGTTTCTTGTCCTGGCTTACCCATAAACGAAAAATCCCATCCCCTTACTTTTGACGCAAAGAAAGCACGCAGGGCTTCTAGATATGATTAGACAAGCAGCCGACGATATGCTCAAATACAAACAGAGAGTACTGTCTGTATTTTTCACTTCAATAATGCTCGACCAACCAGCCCGACTCCACGCCTTGTTGAAGGGTGTGCTGGTTGCTGCAAAGTTTTATAGCCTCCCAACACAATTTGGAGTAATGCTGCGATCTCATAGGCTACTTAGCGGACATGCGATAGTCACGTTATCTGTATTACTTCCCACCAACCAGAGTTCATGGTCAGATCTTTTTTTATGGCTCTCATCACTCGCTGAGCCATTCTCGGTGATTGGCTTGTCACGTGCTATAGTGAATAGTAAACACTCGACAATTGGCTTAGAGCAGTTGACATTGACAGTATGTCTTAACCAATCCATAGGTCAATCAAGCAACCTAACAATCCTTCTGTGTGTTTTTTTTAATTTATTTTCTATTGTAGTCATGGAACACGATGTGCTGGAGAAGTGTCAGCAAAGCGAGACAACGGAGTTTGCGGCGTGGGAGTGGCTTACGATTCCAAAGTGGCTGGTGAGTAACGACTGTCTTTCTGCACTCTATCTTTCTGTCACACTGAAAGGGTAGTAGACCCATCAAGTTTATCCCTGTTGGCGTCTCGCCTTAACGCCTTGTGGAAAACGTCGACAAACATTATAGAATAGATCTTAAGATACCATATTAAAGTAATTTTAATGTGTATTTTCACAGGTCAAAAGCATACTAGTGGTAGCTGTGCTGAACAATGTAATTACTTTCCCCGCAATTGTAATATAAAGTCAACTTGCCGATCACGCTGGAGGTTTCGCAATCGATGGTGTCTCCAGAGCTTGGCGGTCAAGCGCTAGGAGCATGCACAAAAAAACGTTTAGCGGGTCCTAGGACTCGTCAGCACGACGCAATGTCGGCCAATCGTTGCGTGCGCTCACCTGACTCCGTGATAGGCTAAGACTTGGTCAGATTTCCCATCCTTGCGACTCGTCGCACGATCTGTCGGACGGTTTGCCGTACATGTGTCTGGAGCTTAACGTCATATATCGTACCCTCCCTCAGATCCTCGGCCGAAGTCTCATTTGTTTATTGATTTCCGCTAGTCATTCTGAGTTGTACTTTACAAAAGAAATATGTCTCAAAATGTTGATAACAGTCGCGCAGCAGCGCCCTTAGGCAACAGTGGTGAACAAGGTTTTACCGAAACGTTTAGGAAATGGTTTATAAAGTATAGGTTGTCAAATCATGTTATCGTGTGTCTCGAAGCATCCCACGAACTTCAACCTCGAGTTTTAAGAATGGCGTCTAAACGTAGTCTCTTAATAGGCGAGATGCCTGACATCTCCCGAAACAATGATAATAGTGGCTGCTAGACAAAAATACACTCGTCTTACACTTCCAGGCACCGATGGTGCTTCTATTCCGCGCAACAATCTTACGTCCGCATTCTAAGCCTCTTTATACGTTTCGTGAAGTAATCGATTTTATCATCTTTAAAATTTTTTCAGATGCAAAACTTTCTTTTCAAACATTAAAAAGCAAAATCAATTTTCTTTTTTTTACGTTTTGACATTATTATTTGAACATATAGCGCGAATCGAAGCACTAAACTGACAGGAGCATCTCATGCGGCTTTGCGATCGAGAACGTTGATTTCTCGAGTGCTGAATTTATTAAGCATTTTCGGCACTTGGTTGACTTAGATTGTCCTAAAACGTTCCCCGTACTCAACGTAAACAAAACGGTGCAGCCGGAAATACTTTGTTGCCTACTGCCTAATGTGCGGAAGGCCAAGCGATGCATATGTGGTAGTCACTATGTAGAAAGGACGGAGGTCAAGTTTGACATACACGCTTAACCTGTAGCATCTAACTTATTTATGGGGGCAGCTCCTTACCCAGAGCTCGAACAATTAGCTACGCCAGTTTCTCACTAAGAGCTGAGCACGTTGGTCGCAATTAGACGTTATACCGTAAATATCAATACTCCCAGCAACGCCTAAACGGTTTCCTGCTTTCTGGAGTTGGATACCCCGAGGGAAATTTCAGTGTGCCAGTTTGTTTTACTCAATTCGAAAGTCGACAGCTACAAATACGGTAGCGCCTAATAAATGTCCTTCACGCGTGTTGAGAGCAATAGACCCGCATAGCTCGTGGAGCAACCAGGGTCATTGCCCTTTGCTGTGATTGGTCAGTTCAGCACCGCTGACCAATCGCAGCAGGCGGCGATGACCCGGTCCGTTGGTCCCTCAGTGTAGATTAGTAACCACGGGCTTCCTTTTTTCTTTTCTTTTTTTTTACTTTTGAGAAGAAACCTTGTGCAATGGTAGGATGCACCAAGTGTCCCAGGCTTCTTATGTTCACGTTTCTGGCTTCGTGATTGGTTCTTTGGCGATCTTATCAGCTAGTGCCGTGTTCTGATTGGCTATGAAGCGATAATGAGATGATCGGGACTCGTCGCGCCCTACGTTTCTAAAGTTGTCACTGACTGCAGCCCCAACACGTTTTCTAACCGGCGGACCTTCTGTCTGTGTACCCGCAGGCATCCGCATGTTGGACCAGCCTTACATGACAGACCTGATCGAGGCCAACTCGATGGGCCATGAACCGAACCTGATCGACATCTACAGCGCCTCCTGGGGACCGACAGACGACGGCAAGACCGTCGACGGACCGAGGAACGCCACCATGCGCGCCATCGTCAGGGGAGTCAACGAGGTAACATCCGCCATCTTGGCTCTTTGTGTCATTTCAACCTTCACGCTCTCGGTAGAATTGAATATAGATGTCTTGCACGTGACGTCATCGCGCCATGCTGGTGGTCACTCCTAGTTGTCCTTGCCGAAAGAAACGAATTCGGTGGTGCGGAATGTCTGCAGGCTGAGGAAGGTACGCTCCCACCAGCAAGGTCGCCGCAATGGCCGCTGATGTCAGGTCAAGGCAAGCCACGTACGCCGGGTGTTGTGCGAATACTTTTTTTTAAAGTCCCTACAAATATGGTTGAGAAAAAAGAAACACTTTTCGGAAACAAACTGCCAGCCACGGCGGACATCAGGGATGGCAAAACTTCCACGAATTATAAAAATATTGACCTAAAATTTACTCATTACCTTTTCAATTAGTGTAAATAAACGTATGGTTCAAAGTAGAAACTCGCTGAGCGTCATTGAAACCCCTAAATCAGTTCATTTGAGGAAGACTTGAAACGTGAGAAGCTGAAGTTTCCCCTCGTGCAGCGGGGCGAAGACTGGTGGTGGGAAACGCGGATGATATTTTTAACATCCACGTTGTCGCGAAAAAATTAATCACGGAGTAAAGAGCATGAGCTCAGCAAGCCGCGCTCAGCGCTTCTTAAGCCCTGGGTGATAGCTTATTTACACTTTATAGCCGTATTTAGCTGTTGTCATTTCAATCCAAGATGTTTCCTGTCTATTAATTAACACCAATGTAATTTTCTGTTTCCTTTCCCTCGTGGTTCACGTCAGGGCCGCCACGGCCTCGGCAACATCTACGTGTGGGCGTCCGGCGACGGCGGTGAGGACGACGACTGCAACTGCGACGGCTACGCGGCGTCCATGTGGACGGTGTCCATCAACTCGGCCATCAACAACGGCGAGAACGCCCACTACGACGAGTCCTGCTCGTCCACCCTAGCGTCCACCTTCAGCAACGGGGCCAAGGACCCGCACACGGGCGTCGTGAGTTTTCTTCCCCACAAAATAGCTGTACCTGTCGGTAGTGGTATTTCCGCGGCAGCTCTATCACTGCCGCTTAGCTACGGCCTGCCGCTTCACCGGGAGATGCAGAAGCTACAAGAGCAAGCTCCGGGCTTTCAGTGTCCCTGTCAAGCATGCACGCTCGTGCAGTGAGGGCCGCATGCTCGTACTTGTAGCATCGGCTGCGTCTGGACTTTAAAGCCGACGACCAGTTCGCGCGTTACACTTTTCCCTCGCTTCCTCCTCTCCCCTTCTGCCTTGTCCACCGTTGCCTGTTTCCTCCTCCCCGGGCTGAGGAGGATCTTCTGCCTTGCAGAATCTCGTGTCTGGTCATCGGCCTTTAAGCTGGAACGAAGTATAGCTTAGGTTTCTAAGTTCGTCGTTGGAGGCGCGGCCCAGCGAGACACGAGTGGAGTAACTGTGCTCCGCTTTTGAGGGCGCGCGGTTATAGACCCCTTTGAGACTTCTGCCCATGGTCTATCTGAAAATACTGCACAGTGACGTGCGTAAAAGACACCATAAAAATGACAAGTCTATTAATTGTATACGGTCTCTTAGAAGTGAGTATTAAATCAGTTAAATGGCGTCCCGAGCGTTTGCTTGCGTTTACTTACGTTACGTTATAAGTCACCAGAACATTCGTTTCTCGAATGTTGCGTACAAAGCAACTTTTTGAACTGTTTCTCGTGCTCTACTCGAAGCACGGATGTTCCAGTGACTCGCGACATAAGCAGACATAAGCTTCCGTAACATAACGTAATGTAAGCAATCGGTGCTGTGTGAACCGGTCTTAAAGCCTGGTTCACACAGTCCCGTTTTCCAACGTTACGTTACGTTGGAAAAGCTTACGTACAAGTCACCGGGGCATGAGTTCAAGAAGATAGCCTGGCACGCGACAATCGAGACACGAATGTTTCGGTGACTTATACGTAACGTAACAAAACGCAAGAAAACGTAGCTGTGCGAACCAGCCTTTTGTAAATGCACTAGACACAAGCACAAGCAATTATTTTGCATTTCCCCCCCTCCCTCAACCCCCTCCCCCCCCCCCCCCCACAGCGGCCTTGTGCCATCCTCCCTCCCAAAGGATCAATAAATAAATAAATTTTGCATTGCTCTGACTACGCGTCGCTCGCGTTCGTTCGCCGTCTAGAGCCAGCGAACGAGCGAGAGTCTGGTACCTCCTAGCCGCTACTGCTGCTAGCTTGTGTCCCTGCAATTATTTCTCGTTGTCAGTGTCTGTTTCTGATGCACATGTTTTTATTGTGCGCCATCTTTTATATATTATGTTTGTAGGCTAAAACGGCGCCAAATGCTTTGTACCTTTATTTTTTTTATCTTTGTCTCTTTTTGTTTGCCACATGGTTCAGTTGTTCCAATCTTTGTATCACGTTCCCCATATGTAATGCCCGAAAGGGCCTTTCGGGTTAAAATAAAAAAATAAAAAAATGAATAGTGCTCCCAGACTCAATTCCACTCACTGCGGCCGCTTGAAAGCTTTCCTTTCTCGCGGCAAAAGAGCCACTCGACAGGCCGTTTACAGTGGTGCGGGAAGCAGAATTCGTCGGCCCTGGTATTTCTAACAGTAATCAATGAGTGCCGAAAGAGTTTTCTTTTTCAGTAATTGCTAATTTTTAAGTGTTTTCCTATACAAAAAAAAAGCACCTTTTTCGTATTTTACTTGGGACAACCCTTTGCTCACCGATGTACCGTTTAGCACCTCCCGTTGCTGCCCCTTTTGAATAATCAAGGAAAAAGTTCGAAATACGAACACTTTGGCGACTCTGTCTTAACTTGGCGTGTTTTTATACTCGAATTGAAAGTGTATTATTTTAAAATTAATTCAAATGCTATTCGTTGCTGAGGTCCCACTCGCACGGCTTGAAGTGTGCACAACAATAGACAGAAACGATATATGAAAATTAACTCTAGCCCTTTTTGCGCACGAAATATTTCAGGGCGGATTTCTAGAGTGTTCTCTTTTGCCGGTCCTTGCCGTGCACAGGCCACGACGGACCTGTACGGAAAGTGCACCAAGACCCACTCCGGAACGTCGGCCGCCGCCCCTGAGGCTGCGGGTGTCTTCGCCCTCGCCCTCGAAGCCAAGTGAGACGCTCTCCTCAAGGAGCTTCCTTCTCGAGAAGTTTGCAAGTCGGGAATCACTCCGCGGTCCAATCTTCCCTAGTCTCAATTTCTTCCCACATAGTTCGCGTGAATGCAAGCGATACACTTCAAACAGATTTGACTCCCTGTTTATAAACAGGCTGGCATGCTCACGGGCGCTATGGGCACTGGGCATGGGCAGTAGCCCGCTTTTAGGAGAGAAATTAATCGGAGAATTTCTCTCCTATAAGCGGCAGTATCCCGCTTATATGAGAGAAATTAATCTGAGACATAATTTTGTCGGGTTGACTTTGAGTAGTCACTAATTTTGTTAGGTATCTTACAAACCCTAGGTTAGCAGTCGTTCTTCACTGCGCGAATTACCCATAAAACTTCGACTTTGACTTTGACTATACATGACACTGTGTCGTCACATCAAGCATTGTTTTCCAAAAATGAGAGATAACCATCGGTGTGCAACACAGGGAGGTCGAAATGGGGGGGGGGGGGGCGCCTTTTCACTGTTGACGCAGTAGGGTCGGGTACCAAAGTTTCCTCGCCTAAAATGGCGTCACACTTAGCGTAAAGTAGGCTCCACTACGGTGAGTTGCAACGCAAAAAGCTTCATGAGAGCCTCTGCCGATCAAAACAAAGCTCATTTCCATGCCCAATGATCCGAAATGCATTCAACAATAATCGCATTTTTTTCTTCTTTTTTTGCCACTCTTGAAGCAATGACGATGGCGGACACGCCCCTCTCTCCGTAACGTTAGGATAAACAAAGTGGAGCGTTTGTACTTAGTCGAGTAATAGAGAGTTTTGGAATAGGGTGCCCCAACGCTTTGGGTTCCCCGAGGAGCTTTGGGCGCCGCACAGAGCATGCGCAGAGCGTCTGGGCACGCGCAGTGCGATGCCCCAAGCAGTTTGTGGCAACGCTCCTAGGTCCATCAGTTGACAAGCTCCACGGAAGAGCGGCGTTTGAAAACGGTTCTCCTCTTTTGCCCGCACACGAGCAGGTACGGTGGGGATAGCGTTCCCAGCGCCACCAGGAGCAACACCTTCGCGGGTGACGGAGACGGACAGCTTTCGAACGACGCACTTTTTGCGTCAACTTCCGCGAAAACCTTATGTTTACCATAAAAGCCACAAAAGGATCACTTTCCACCGCAGGCAGTGTGCATCTACAACGTTCCACCGGTTCCGGCGCTTCTGTCCACAGGAGGGCTGATAGAGCATAGCGAGTTAAACCGAGTGGACACGCCACGAAAATGTGTCGGGCGTTATAGGAATCTTGTCACGTGATTTTGATATATATATAGTAATGTTGGTTTGGGTGACCCAAAGCTTAGGGGACCCCCATCCTAAAACTTTCTAATGACGCCAGTTTGAGAGCCACGAGCGATGGTTCCATGGCTGCATTCCTCCACATGAGGTGAAAGAAGGGCTCGCTCTTTCTTTCGAACATGCAACAATCTTACAGCCGCGAGAGGAAAACAAAAGCTCAAAAACACGGCGTCCGTGCAATGGTTTACGTGCTCGCGCTACCTCTTGTGTGACCAACGATTAAAGCCGGCCAGCTTGCCGCAATCAGACAGGGAATTTCTCAATATAGATTGCGCGCTCTTCTGCGATCGTACTCACCGGATCCCTTATCTCGAGCCTTTTCTCTTCACCGTACTCCCCGACCAATATTATCGTACGTCGCTCCTATAGGAGCGAGCGTATACCGAATTCCTCCCGCGAAAGATTTGATCGAGCGACATGCCGCGGGCTGACGCGCTGCTGCCTCCTGTTTCATGTCGGGCCGCAATTAGACTAATGCTACTCCCATTGATCTCGCCAGTTTGGATCGTGTTGTGCCGGGTGGAATAGCAAATCCCCTATGCGCATAGCAACGGGCGCGAACCTTAACGTTATAACGACCGCAGTACGTGGCTTGCACGGGCGTCCCATCAGCTACCGTTGTGGTGGTCTTGCTGCTGCAGCACGCACATCAGAATGTGGCAATATGAGCCATACTTCGTTTCCCACTAAGTCAAGAACACGGTGTGGTCCACACGCAGCCGACACTACGAGCTGATGGGTGCCATCAGACAGCGCCAAATGCGCACAATCATGGTGTGTGTTCGTCGTGATTTCGTACGTGTTCTATCATCGCTAGACCACTCATAAACAGCAAATGCCTAATGACTTGCACTTCTGACACTGCTTTATTGATCCATTAGCTCGTAGCGTCGACTGCGTTTCGACTGAAGCTGAAACGAAGTATAGCCCAGCGGCGGTCAAGCCGGAGTGGCACGAAAGCCTTGCAGGGAGCCCTAGGTGCGTCTTAAAAGAGAGGTTGGAATAGACTCCTTTCAAACGTGAGCGCCATCTAGTAGCCGCTGCGGCAATTATCTGAGTCCGCCATGTATTGGACACGAGGGCTTCGTAAGAGTTCGGTGTGAACTCGGCTCAGCTCGTATAAAAAAACGAGCGCCGCTTCGGCGTTCGGCGAAGACTCGGAGTCAGTGACACGCTACGTTCCCAAGATGTCGCTTTACGGGCTTTTAAAAGGGATCTATTGATTTGCCAAATGTTCCATTGTCGTAATATGGCAGTCGGTTTTACAGCTCAGTAAACACAATCTATCCCTTTCGGCTTACGCCAAACTGGGCCAACTCAAATTCCCGCTGACTGTATCGTTTTAGAGCATACCTTTTGTATAGCACCGAATTCGTTTTTTTCTCGGCAAGAACAACTAGGAATGACCACCAGCATGGTTCGATGGCGTCACCTTATCGCTGCTTGCGGTATCTCTCTTTATCACTATCTGTTGGCGATAATATACTACGTCTCACCTTTTATTTGTTTATGTATGCTTAACGGGTGTGCATCCGGTAGGAGGTGCAGGCAAAACGCCACGAAGCCTGACGAATCCTCTGCCCCTGTCAGGCTTCGGGGCCTTTCGCCCTTGCCTTTCTTCCCAAACTGACACCCGAAAAGAATTTAGTATATAACAAGTACAAGGAAAGACAAAGTATATGGTCCCCAACAGATACGAAAGCCCGTGTAGACTATAATCGCAACGACTACAAGCGCGAGTTCGTTACATTTTATGATTTCTTAGCTGCACATGTATAGGTGTACCAGTCAAAACTACATATAAAGAAACACGCTTGCGCTTGCGGTACTTGCGGTTAGCCCATGTTAAAGTATGGTGAAGATTGGTGGCAGTTTCAATAAGTGAGAACGTAATTTATACTTTTCATGCGAGTCGTCGGGATCGAGAGTCCGACCTAAGTCGAACGTGTTCGGTTTTAACGGACTCTGTTTTAACGGCCACATTCTATCAAAACATCAATCCATAATATTCCGGCGTTAAACAAAGTTTCAAGCCACACATAAAGTATACATACAAGCCAGTAGGGACAATAAAAGAAAAAACATAAAGAGCGGGCTCGATTTTCCGACGAGAATCAAACCCGCGACCAAGTGATATCGTTTGACGGGTGCTCAAACACTGCGGGAAGAACAACTGCATGAGGAACAGCTGCGCTCTGAAGTGTTTGTCTTGCGTTCAACACATTCTGTGCTCCCCGGTTTTTGTCAACGTAATCAAGCTTGCGTGCTGTTGTTTTTTGTTTTTTTACGACCACTTGCTTAGCCGGTGCGTTGTCAAGTGTCTGACGTCAGTGCTCACTGCGCGCTTCTTGCAGCCCGACGCTGACCTGGAGGGACATCCAGCACCTGACCGTGCTCACCTCAAAGAGGAACTCCCTGTACGATAGCAAGAACCGCTTCCACTGGAAGATGAACGGAGTGGGTCTCGAGTTCAACCACCTGTTCGGCTACGGGGTCCTCGACGCTGGGGCCATGGTGGCCCTGGCCAAGATCTGGAAGACGGTGCCACCCAGGTACCACTGCGAGGCCGGATCTTACCTTAAGACCAGGTGAATCTCGCCATTTTCTTCCTCCTCCGTTTGTTAAAATAGTCTAACTTTCGAATATTCTAATTTTCAAATACCCTAATTTTCGAATGCCCTTTCAAATAGTATTCGAGAACCTGCTTTGTAAAGACGAAGCTCACAGTGCTGTAGAAGCGACGTGATCGCTGGACAAGTCGTGCGTCTACCTTTTACCGCGTCATCACGTCCCCGCCCCCACACCCAAGCGCAGAGAGTGGGGTCAGGTGATGAAAGGGAAGGAGTTGATTGGTCCGACAAGCCCGGAGATCCCATCGCACTGTCAGCATAGGGGCGTGAATGAGGTATAGCAATCCTTTGCCCTCCACCTACGTTTATTCCGGAAGTGTTACGGCACCACAACACCACCAGATCAAGGTTGTTGGAGACTTATACGAAGAGTTAGAGAGGAACTTACTCCTATTCGACCATCTGATTGCAAATCAGCTCATTATTTATCTTTCTAATAGAGATCTTTAGCGTAATTTTGCCATAACACCGTTATTGTTACTTCCATGTCGAAACCGGGTCAGAGACGTACTGCGAAAAAAACGCGCTTTAGCCCACCGTCGTCTCCCACTGCGCTGCTGGGAAAAAAAACAATAACATCGTGTAAGGGCACGGTGAGCCTAAACGTTTTCGTCGTGGTAAGTTCAAAACCTGCTTTCGATATGGCGGTAAAAGTAACGGTTTAACGATAACGCTATGCTAATGCTTCCTAAATAAACGTTTTAACAGACCGCAACAGTGACGCTGTTATCGTTACCGAAGCTCTCGGGCGCCAACCGCGCATGGCCTTGCTACTCAGCGCGTGCGCAATTGGCACCTGGTGTGCTTTGAAAGAAAAAAAAGAAAACACGTTCTGTTACGGCGTGTTACCGTCTTTGGTAGAATACGTCACCATTACCACCATGTCGGAACCGGGCAAGGACTGTACTACCACGATAAAAAACGTTTTTAACAACCATCACCTTATATCTCGTGCAACGCTGTCTTTTTCTTTCTCTTTCGATTTTCCCGCAGTGCTATATAACGTACGGAGGGTTAGAACGTTATTTTCGCAATACGTTTCCGAACTCGGTTCCGACATGACTGTAACGCTCAAGTCACGGTCACACTGCTGATGCATCATACAAAAGACTGTCTGCAGAGAAATTGTTTGGGCTGTGTTTCTTCCTCGCATGGTGGTCCCGTCGCATCGGTCGTACAAAAACTGTCTGCCGACATCATGTTTGAATAATGTAACAAGAGTGCGACTGCGGCTTTGTGCCTGCTCCGATGTCCCGCCGGATCGTTGAAGACCTCTGCTGTACGCTTTTTTTATTCCAGCGAGTTCCGAACCAATAACAGCCTGAAGATTTTCATTGACACGGACTCGTGCGCTGGCACTGTGACCGAAGTGAACTACGTGGAGCACGTGCAAGCCGTCATCACGCTGAACGCCACCAGGAGGGGCGACGTCAAGCTCTTCATGGTGTCTCCGTCTGGCACGAGGTGAGCGGGCCCTGGCAGAACTATACACCCTTTGGATGTCTCCGTGCCACTGCCCGGGTGACTATGTAAAAGGACTCTAGAACCCAGTTTCTGTTGTTTTTAGCAAAGCTCGTTGAGTGTCACCAACACTTCGCGCGGCGCGAGCGGCACGAAATAGCAGGCAGACGGACTTGTATAGTAACGCGTCACAAATAACGCGTTTCTTGTACTTAGTTACTATTTATGTAGCGAAGAAACGACAAAGTTACTCTTTAAGAGAAGGAACGAGTGTATGTTCGTTTAATTTTTTAATGAGATAACGGGCGATGCTATTGATCGCCTGCTCTCCAGCGTTCACTCTGCTAAAAGTGGAAAGGGGTGGGAGGAGCTTCCCCTGAACTCTTACCCTGTCACCAACTATAGTTACTTTTTGAGTGAGTAACAAGTAACGGTATTTAAATACTTTATTTCAGTAACGTGTACATGTCTGGAGACAGGATGTTTGACTGCGTCGTTCTTCTACTGAGTTAGTCGAGGTTGCTATAAACTGTTGAGTCTCACGGCATAAATAATGGCTGTGGTAAGCAGCGATCTACAACAGTCAGTAAGGGAAGGCTTCCCGCAGACCTGCAACAAATATGTATGTTTGTTTGTTTTAATGTAAAGCAGCAGAAGCTCAAATATTTGTGCACTAATAGAAGTGATAGAAGCAACGCCTTGTCATCGCGACCTCGTAAACCGAGCTACACGTTCAGTTTGTGGGCTTTGTCTAGAAATGGAGAAGCAAACGTTTCATGTCTCCATTACAAAGATATTCTTCAGTCTTTAAACTTCAACATCTCGCATGCGCTCTCACATTTTGTTCATCAACCAAATACAGACGTTTCGGCGTGTAAGCCTCAGTCAAACGGCTAATACATAATATACAAGAACAGTCTGAAGTCACTGTCTGATATAATGTATATATATGTGAAGCACACATGCCTGGAACATGCTTGAGGCGTACGTCCACAGATAATTCTGGCATACATGTTTGCAACGGATACCGCGTCTTTTATATGATGTATGACTACTGTAATTCCGGCTTTAAGAGACTTGGCAGGATCACTGTTTTCACGCGTGTCACGGTGAAGTAGCAGGCCGTCGCGAAGCGGTAGTGATCAAGCGGCCGTCGTAATACTCTCGAAAATAAAGTGAAACAAGAAGCTTTTTCGGTTCTCGTGCGGCTACCCAGGTCGATGATTCTGAGCCGGCGTCCCAACGACGACGACCGCCACGACGGCTTCACCAAGTGGCCCTTCACGACCACCCACACCTGGGGCGAGAACCCCAGGGGCCGCTGGAGCCTCGAGGCCCGGATCGAGGGCGCGGACCCTTCCAAGAGCGACCCCAAGGCGCGGGGCTTCCTCCGGGAGTGGACCCTCATGGTCCACGGCACCAGGGACCCGCCGTACGTCGACCTTCCGGCCCACGACAGCAACTCCAAGCTGGCCATCGTCAAGAAGGCCCACGAGACAACACAACGCGGCGGCAAAGCGCCCAGGCCGTAGAGGGTCGGTGGTCTCCGGGGCTGTGTAGGGTGCCTGGAGCGGGCCTCCGACTGTGGTGCGTTTACCGCGTCAGAAAAACTGGTCCCTAGATTTGCGCCCCATGACGTCATAGAAGTTTCACGCTGTCGCCGGCCTTCGGCGAGCAAGGAGTTGGGTTGCCGCGACGACGGCGACACTCGCGTTGTCTCATGCTCTATTCCACAACTTGTACGACCAACCGTCATGATCGGGATACCCGACAGCATAACACTACGACTTTTGTGACGTCATTTGTTGCCACTTCGGTACCATTTCCGATGCATTGCGGAATGGGACGCTAAACACGCCGGTCGTAGACGCGCTCTCAGGCACCGTACCGGTATCGCCGTCTCCTGACGTCATCTGGTGGGGTGTCGACATATATATGTAGATGGGTGAAGTTACGGCGCCGTCATTGCGGGACAGCTACGAATGCAGATAGAGAGATGAAAAGAAACACAAAAACCGCACTTATGTATTGTGCTGTCCTGACAAAAGAGAAGGGAAAACGGGGGTGAAGGGAAATTAAGCTTTACCAAAAAGACTGCCTATGTTCTTAGGTCCATATAGACCTTAATCTTTCTGGCGACGCTTTTAAACACTTTTTTTTTTTTAATCTGGGGAAAGGTGTTGTGGGCTTGATGTAAGTACAGAGGCTAAATCAATTCGCTAAGGGAAAACAATATTTGTGGTATGAACAGTTGCTGCACCAGAAATGTGGTACAGTAAGCAATCGTTTAGTAGGATTCGCCAAACAAAAGATTACTCCATATTGCTTCTTAATCCTTCCGATAAAGAAAAAAATATTTTTGCCGTATTGAACCTACTTGGGAATCAGGCCGATGTATGTGCGAAAGGTTACCAAGCGTTGATGTCGTTTTACCTTGCACTTTATTGTGCGTCTGATGTGCTTCGGACGGCGGCGACCTATCTTCCTCTGTTCTTGACGTGTACCAGATGACGTCATCGAGGCCGCTGGTTCGGTACTTGCAGCACTTTTGGCGAAGTAAGGGAGTCACGCTTCCATTGTCTGTGGGGGCGCGCTAGCTGTGAAGAGAGGAGTGACTGATGTGTGTGAAGAAGTGGCTGTCAACACGCGACTCGTCCGGGGAGACTGTTTGTTAGTACTCAATAGTAGACAAGCTATAGCCTTCAATCACACTTCCTCCGATAAACAGTGCAAACAAAAGTTACGAGGAATGTAAAAGCGCAAAAGGTCGAGATTTGACGATCGTGCACAACGAAGGGCCATGATCAAAGCTATGGATGTGTTCGAGTGTACCAAGATTATAAAAGAAAATGGAAAGAAAATATGATCGTGATAAGAAGATTGTTACATCCTGTAGCCTGCAGGCTTTCAGTTAGCAGATGGTCAGATTGTTAAAATTGGTTTAATACCAAATTCGCGCATGTCTTCGAATAAGCTGGATTTAAATATATTCGCAAGTATGACTCCTTTGATGTACGAAACAGGCAGTTTAAAACCAAAATGTCCGTCTGCCTTAATTCGACTGAATCCAGGAGCGTATGCGCTATGACTTTGAACCTGCCGTGTTTGTTGCTCTCATGTAAACGAAGAAAAAAAAACAAGAAAAACAAGTTGCAAGGGATCAAAGACAACGGAGTTTCGATGAGCTTGTGAATGCATGGGGGGTTCGAGCAATGTGCCGAAATGGAGGTGTGTTAAATCCAAAAGCTAATGCGTGACTCCCTCATTTCGGGACCGTGCAGTGTCAGTTTAAATGCCACTTTAAGTGCCAGTTGATGCTCGAGTTCTACAACCTAAATGCAAAGTCCTTGGGTTAATTGGCGGTTCCAACAATAAAATTCCATTACCAAACTTATAAAAATGTTAAAAGTATGAGTTGTCACGAATAGAAAAAAGTCCACAGTAACGGTCGATAAGTTCTATTACCTATAATGAGGCCTGATATCACAGTGACTACCATTACAAACTAATAATGGTTGTCATAATGTTCACCATCATCACCATGATGGTGGTAACAATGTCCATCATCGTATAAAGGTTGCATGCAAGTTTTCTTTTGAGTATCAAATTCTATCCATAGTGTTTTATACCACAACGCCTGTATTCAGAGAAAAAACAAGAAAAAACAAAAAAACACGTGCCATAAGTTAGAAAAACCCAAGGGCTTCGCAGGACTGAAGAGAAAACGAGTCAGGAAAGTATTCATTTTTGTTTCGGTTTTGCCTCTGTTGGTTCTAGTTGTTTCTCCTCAAACATTCAAAAGATTCAAATCGACCGTTATAATGAACAACCAAGTACTATTACAGTTCGTTTATGGCTGACCAAGATGCTTCCTTCGTCACGTCGTTCGATTCAAGGCTACATATAATGGACTTGCAGGCGATAGAGAAAAGCGGCGTTCCCCAAAAGCTGCACAGACCTCAGATTCCGTACCGCACCAGCAACTAAACTTCCGTTTCTTGGTTTTTCTCGCGTCACGCAATCAGTGACTGGAGAACAACCCTCGCCATAAACCGTAATCGAAGAAACAAGAATGGTTCCTATAGACTGTTTATAATCAGCTGCCGAGTCTTCGTCAAATCTAAGCATTCAAACTGGTCTTTTATGGGATGTTGTAGATATGGCTTTCGGGGCCGAATCAAGTTGGTTTACCGTGGCAAGTTAGCACAGAACGACTCATCTAAACAAGAAAAGAAAATTATTCGCGAGTTTAGGGGTTTTGGAAGATGGACTAACTACGGTACACAGTAAGTGAGCGAGCTATACATAGAATTACAGTACATGGGTACTTTTTTTTTTCTTCTAAATTTGCCTTTTGGAAATGAGATAGGGATCTGCCACTAAATTATTTTTGAACAATACAAACGAAACAAAAGTGTAACCCGATCGATTCGATGCAGTTTTCCAGATGAAAAGTAGCAGCATGTCAACCTGTGATGATGGTGCCGCTAGCTCGATCGAGACACGATACTGATGTGAGGGATCCGATAAAAAATATATATATGATATCAAGGCAACGCTTTTGTTGAAGTATGACAGTGAGTCTATTGAGGCTGTCTTAGTTGCGACCTTGCGCTGTTTCTGTTCGTTTCGAAATAATAAAAAAAGACACAAAAATGTGCCAGTCGGTGTAACGATGGTTTCCGGAGCTAATCCAGTCCATAGCTACCCTACACGTATTCGTAAAGAGAATCCAACGTCTATCACGAGTCGTTCTCATTTCTACGGATACTTTTACTTGCTGCATTGAGTCCCGTTCACTCTTGAGCTTCGGCCTAGTTTATGAAATCGGTTATTACTTTCTGCTGTGAAGAAAAGAAAAAGAAAAAGAAAACAACCTGCCTTGCCTTAACTTTTTGAGTATTTTAGTGAAACTTCTCAGTAATCACGGTACCATTATATTAGTTGGGGAGAATGGACTTTCTATAAGGTGATGATACGGAAGGGGGAGGGAGGGGGAGATGGTAATTGATTCCTGAGGGCAACGTAAAAAATGGCCACAAACAGGATATTAAGATGTAAGCCTACACAGTTCTAAACCAAATGACATACTATATGTTTTAAAACGTTTTTTTAAAAAGTGAGAAAAAAAAAGCATTACACTTTTAGTGCGACTTTCAGCTGAACGCCATCTTGAATAAATATTTTATGGCTGCTGAGAACGGATCGTGTGGGCCGTCTACTGACCTCCAAAACATATCTTGAAAGCTAAATACCGTCTATTTTAACAACGGGCTGCACTCCTCTAGCCCCCCCCCCCCCCCCCACAGACACACACACACAAAACATATAAACATGCATGTTTTATTGGAATTTCTAAGATTGACAGCTTAGCCAGAAATAAACATTCGCAGTTACAATGACACTTCCCCCTTTATGCTAAACATGAGTGAGAACCGATGTATGTGTTCGGAGTGCTTTCACGGCTCACTGAGACGCTTTCGTAAGATTCTTGTGGACCAAGACCATTTGGCAGTGTTTCTTTTTATATTCTTACGTAGCTCACCCTTCGGCTCACCTAACATCTACCGAAAGAGTGATTTTGTTAGAGTCAAGTCTAAAATGATCCTACCACAAAAAATAAGCATAGAAATCTGAAAACTGTCCCATGAAATGATCTTAATAACTGCCGTGGAAAGAAGACGAATTATTTTGATGAACCCTTCTAACTTAAATTAATTTCAGAGCTATTTTGATTTGGTTTCTTGTGGTACATAAGAGAGCAACCTGTCAAACTATCTTTTCGACAGTGTTCCTGTTTATGCTCATATTTCTACTCCAAATTATAAACAACCTTTTTTTAATGGACATGGCGTTGTCATTGTGAAATTTCATTTGATCTCACTTCTCCATTCATTGAGAACTGACATGTCGTCTTCTCGGGTTATGAAAACATTGATTTTTTCACCCAACACATCTTCTTCCGAAATTCGGTTCTTTTAATCGAATAGGTTGCTTGTGTTTCCAGACAACTGGCAAATCTTTGTCTAGGAGCTCTAAAAGAGAATCGTGATGCCCTGTTGACACTGTCAGCCTCAAAGTGCTTGGCCGCCCCTTAACTGGTAATAGACCCCTTTCAACAAACTCTACACTGGTCACGTGCAGGGTTCATATACTCCGCGTCGCTTTCCAAGATATAAATTGTAAGGTTCCATTATCTCACGATTGCTGGAATGTAAACTTACATCATCCGCACACATATATAATATATATCTACTCAAGACTACGTATAGACGGGGGACTGTGATGCGCTTGCGATATGCTGTTTGCAGACTATTCCTTCAGTAGACCGCATGGTTACACAGTGCAGCCCGAAAACATGTCATGCCTACTATTTTGTCGCTATCGAGACTGTGAGAAATATTCGTGCTAACTCGAATGTACTATTATGCGTGCCCCCCAGTGATAAGCTGAGCCTTGGATACATTGCCAGGCCCAATCTGGTTTGTTTTGAGCAAGTTTACCCTCAACCAAAAAATTATTATATTTTAATCGCGTTAATTTTGCGATTTTTACGAACCCGTATAGTACAGTTCAAATACTGCAAATATATTTTTATCATATAATATAGAAATAGAATTCTGTCGAGACCGGTTATAACGAAATCAATGGGACTTGGAAACCACTTCGCTATATCCGCTATTTCGTTATAACCAACTTCGGTTATAACGAAGTGCAAAGGGAAATGGAAATCGTGAGCGCTTCGCTATAGCCGCTATTGCGTTATAACCGACTTCGTTATAACCGGTCTCGACAGTATACTTTGAGTATTATTTTAATTTACTTTCTTTTTTTAGCAGCGTACAGGCAGACAAACCTTTCCAAAAGCCCGCTCCAAGGCCTGTCCGCCATTGCTTGATCCCATACTCGAGCATGTATTGGACACGAAAGTGACGTCAAAGTTCGATGATGACTCGGAACCAATCACGCGCTTCGTGATGCTCGAGCAATTGCTACCACCAGTGTTGCTCGGTGGAATGTTTAAAGGGGCCTATCGAGGAGGTGTGCATGCGGAAAGGATATTTTACTGTACCACTATTACATTGAAAACATACCTTACATATACTTTCTGAAGTGTTTCATACAAAAATACAAAATTATCATATTTTAGTGTATCGTTCTTTTGGCGTTAGGTATGCTTATTTGGTACACTGTTCTTCCTTGAATATTGGAAGGTAGTATTTGGCCATAATTACAACAACAACAACAAAAGCTTTCTGTTTTTTTACGTTTTGGGAATTCTTATTAAGACAGCCCCACGAACTGGTGGACTAATTGCGCACGCAGTATAGCTCCAATTTTGTCCACCTGGAACGGCTGTTGTGTCCTTATCACCTATAAGACAAAGCCTGCCCCGCCCCCTCCCTCCCTCCAAATGTCATCACTAATGTGATCATGTTTGCACGACGAACACGACGTTAGTACACGGCGTCGTCAAGACGGGTAGGTCTGCCACTTTGCTCTGCGGACACTTCCGTCGAGCTTCGGATTGCCGCTAGAGGCGGGTCGAGAACCCACTAACGATGACGTCATGGGCAGGCCTTGTCTTCTAGGCGGTATTTGGTTGTGTACATATAGTCACAGAGCTATGACACCACTTGTTCTCCTAATCCAAGCAACAAAAAGAAAACGAAAAAGAAAAAAAAGAAGACAAAAGAAAGAGTTGTTTATTGCTACTTTTGTAACCCTTATTACGGCTGTTGAAACGTAGCGCTCTATGTGTGTATACACGTTTTGGTTGCCCATATAAAACTGGATGTTACTGGCAGAATTTAACGGGGGAAAGTTTCGCCCCAAAAAGTGTCACTATATGAATGTGGTTTAGAGCGGTTTCGCGTGACATACTTCCGCGCGAAATCTCGCCGGACGTCATGTTGGTGAACCGTATGTGTTTCTCTGGTCGGAGCCAGTGTTTTCTATATTCGGTCGAGCTTTTTTGTGTCGTGATAGAGTGCGTTTGCCGGAGTAGTCGGCGACACAAACGAAGCATCGTCTGGTACTCCATTTTTATTCGTACACCGGTCTTTATTCTGACTTAATATAAGCCGGCGATTGATCCGTGGGTGGTCAAAATGGCACCAGTAGATGCCACCGCGGGGTGACTTCGAAAGGAAACAAATAAGAGTATAATTGCTTGAGTTTATGCGGTCCAAATACTTACCCGATCGTACTTACTGAGTTATGCCATTGACGGAGCTACTTTCCACTCGTCAGGGCTTAGCCAACGCACACACACACACACAAACACACAAAAAAAAAACGACTCCAATGACCAACGCTAGGTTCGCCATTCGTTTACACGCTGTTCATCAACATGGCAGAACGCGGTTTGACCGAAAGGGAAAAAGGGTTTTGTGAAACCGCCCTGTACGCATGTGTTTCGCTCGACAGAAAGCGTCCAGTCTATGTACACGTTTTATTCCAGTTCTGCAAGACCATCCGGTAACACGGTGACATCTCGATATAGGATATAAAGAGACAGTATACATATTATAAATATATACAGTACATGAAACGCATACGCGCCACTAAGCCGGATGAACGTGTAAATTAGATATTGTAAAGATTATTATATATATATATATCACCACAGGTCTTTCTTGTGGTCATGTGCTGTTGTAAGATATGGTTATCTGTATAATAAATAAATTATACTTGTAAAAAAACACACAAAAAACATATCAATGTTTTTGGAAGTTGGAACAACGGAATTCGAAAAGCGATTCCACGACGAGGTTTCTTTCAAATATATTTTATGCAGGACTTTAAACGACGTGACTGTCATTATGTAGATTCCCCAATGTTGATTAAAACTGCAATTTGTTTTTACTGGCAATATTACTGTATCGCTTGATCGATGAAATATAGGAACAATTTTTATTTCCTTTTTGCTCAGACACAAAAGGCAGCAAACTGTACTACTTTCAACTTTACGAAAACCGTTACCTTCGTTTTTTTCTTCTTTTTTATACGTGTTTGTTGTCATTAACTAAAGGGTTATTATATTTCTGATCATTTAATACATTACAAAGAGTTGAACAAAATACACACGCTTGAGGATTACAAAAAATGCTGCGCTTATAGAACGAAAGGTCTTGTGGACGGCGTCCCTCCTAGCCATTGGTAATGCAGCCTCGAAGAAGACGTCAAAGCATATTCGACTACCCATGGTAACACGCTGATTCGTCTCCAAGCCCTGCTGGACTGAAAAAAAGAAAAAAAAGAGAAAAAAAGTTGAGTTCCCTTTATTCGGAGACAACTTTCTCTGCGACGCTGCAGTAAAATGTACAGAAGCGCATACCTTGACGCGCCGATTGAAAGTTACGCACTCACACTCGTCTTCTCTTCGTAGATGTCACCAAAGCTTCCTCTACACTCACAGAGCCTGACAGTTCGACGACGGAGCCATAGAGTGCCCGGTTGCAGATTTGGAGCGCGAGGATCTGTATGGTAGCACAAAGCGTCAAAGAGCCATTTCTCGGGGAACCTGGACGTCAGCGAACAGCTTTTGCAGCAGCGAGGACCCGAAACACACTTGTTCGCTCGAGAGAAGTGTGTTTCGGCGTCTCGCCGCAGCGGGGCGCCAGTCACGTGGCTCTCCTCTCATCCGTTGTCTGCCACTCCACCTTTTCCATCTCGGTGGCCGCTTCTCGTGGCAATCTTCCAGGCTTTGTCAGTACATAGGAGGCTATGATGTCACATAAAGTTGTATCCGAGTGCTACTAAGCCAGTAGGGCGTTTTTGAGCTGCAGTCACACTGTTCACACGTCACACCACTAAAGACGCGGAGTTCTCTGCAGAGATGTACGAGAGAATTATCTGCGGACGTACGCCTCAAGCAAGGTCGAAGCACGCGTGCTTCATGCATGAGTACGTTTCGAACGTGTCTGCAGACTGTCTTCTGTACGATGTAATAGCAATGTGAGCGCGGCTGCCCTGAAAATGCCGCCTTACGCGGCCCTGGTATCTAGGAGGTGTTGGACCGTGGCTGACAGTCCCTCCCATGGCCTTGCTGCGGTGCGACCAACACCGACACGAGCAACCAGACTGCTTAGAACCTCCTGAAATCTCTTACGACGAGAGCAGAGGAAAAAGAAACTAGCGCCATCTATCGGGTAACCGTGGAACACTTGGCAGCTCCGCGTGTTGCCGCGTGCGTGGCGGAATTGGCAACGCTCTCGGCTTCCACGCCGAGGAGATTGGAGGAGGTGGCTGCAGCCCGAAGTGCTCAACCCTGTCTCCCAGTGGGCTCGGTGTTGCGCTGACGCCATCTAGGTTTAACCACAGAAAAATTGGCGACTCCCTCGCAGGAAGAAAAAGGTAAGGGGTAATGTTTTTTGTTGTTGTTTTTCTGCCCGATTCCCTAAAGGTTATTTTGCCAATGTCCCTCACCGCATTATGATCGATCGTCAGAAAAATGAAAAGGAGGGATGGGGAGGGGGGCAAATTGTTTGTTTATTTTTGCGGCCATCGGGAAGGTGGACACCTGGAGATTTGTGAGCCTCCGTTGATGGGGCGAGTCACTACCTGGTGAATTAGGGAAGGTAATGAATAGGGGAATAGGAGAGAATAAAAAGAATGAGAGAAGGGGTGATATTTGAACACTGTGAGTGCTATGCAGAGTGGTTCAAGAGGGGCATGAAATATTCAGCACAGCTAGCGCTCACCGTGATAACGTCACCGTCCCAGCCATGCCGGGAGCAGACCCCCGACACCGACCGCGGCAGGAAGACGCTCCAGCCAGGCGCCGTTCCCCCATTGCCCGGGAGTTATTGTCCAGCGCGACACCCACATGACGGCCGGACAAAACGTCGCCCCTCCTCCTCCCCCGGTACGGCCCCTAGCTCAGCCCCGGAACCGCGGCACCGCTATGCTAAAACTCTCTAGTCACTGTTTAGCTAGAAGCGTGCTCAATTACCAGCATTTGGCCGACTCCTTAATAAAGTCAAACTCTGTCTTCAAGGCCTGTTTCTCGAAGGAATCATAGAAGCGCACGAAAACAATTTTTCTACCTGCCGCCCCCCCCCCCCCGGTGACCCTCAGGATTCAAAATGTCGCTGACAGTGGCATGTATAAGTCCTGCTTGGGCGTGACTCTGAAGAGGCGCTCTTCGGGGTTCTTCATGAGCAGGGCACAAAAGGAGCGCGTGTTCGGAATCTTCTGGATCCCCGCAGTCTCGAGACGTTGGTGTCGTATTTGCGGCCCATCATGTGAAGCCGCTTTCCCGTGTATGGACACCCAGCCCGGGGTATATGTAGCAGTGAGGCGTCGGCACGTGGAAGGTTCCGGGGAATCGTGGGAGGGGCTTGCCAATCGCCACTCCTGGATGCGGATGAAAATGCTGAAGCTCGTCGTGAATTCATCGATGCGCCTCGTTGAATCGGTCCAAGAGAAATGTCGGCGCCTGATCATCATGGGCCCTTGCAGCCAGTGTGTCTGCTCGCTCGTTGCCGAAAATTCGAACATGAGACGGGGCCCACTGCATGGCAAGGGTCCACCCTAGATCCTCCACTGTTTCAGCCTCAAATGCCACTCTATAGCCAGTGGTGGCGTACGTTTATCAGTTCGTTGGAGCTGTTGGAGTGCACCTTTAGAGACGGTTAAAATTACAGCCTTGGTGAGCAACAAAATGTTCTTGATAGACTCAAGCGCTCCCCAAATTGCCACCAGCTCTGCCGTTCTTGATGACGTCACGAAGTTAAGTCGTCCAACAACATCAAAGTCCGTGTCTGGAATCGTGATTGCAACCGTTGCTGTCTTCTTGGCCCTGTTGATACCTGTAAATACCTGAATCAGGGCTGGGCGGTATCGAGATACAAATGTGTCGCGATGGTATCTTAGAGATACTTTCGAGTATCTGTATCTCTATCGAGGCACATTCGAAAAATGCATTTGTGTCTCAGTAGTGAAATACATTTACAGTGTATCGCTTCTATCGCCATACTTTGCCAGACTTGGGTAGCTTGTCACACCTGTTGCCGTCTTTACGATGAATTTAAAGGGTAATAGCCATGTTGAATTAACCTGAGACTGGGGTAGAGAAGAAACATCAAAACGTAGAAGGGACAGAAAATAGACAGGACGACGTCTCAAACTCAGCTGACTCGTTTATTTAGTCCACCTCCTTATATAGTCTCAATCTCAAGGTCATCTCCACCAACACAAAAGGACGAACATTGAAGACTGTGGCGGAGATGGACCTTGAGATTGAGATTATATAAGGAGGTGGACTAAATAAACGAGTTAGCTGAGTTTGAGACGTCGTCCTGTCTATTTTCTGCCCCTTCTACGTTTTGATGTTTCTTCTCTATTCCAGTCTCAGGTTAATTCAACATGGTGAATATTCACCAGCTCGCCTGCACCCTTACGATTTTTTAAAGGATCAAAACATCTGCTTGGTGCGAGGTGCTCCAGAATTTATAACATAAACCCGCCCTGTGATCTATCACAGTAACCAACGTTAAAAGTATAAAGAACTGTGGCTTAAAGAAGGTCATTTGCAAGAAAATAAGAATAAGCTCCTCCCACAAAGCCTTCCACTCTTTCCAGTCTAGCAGAGCGAACGCTGTAAAGGAGTTGAGTGGAGAAAAGGTAGGGCTGTGTTGTTCAATGTCCCCATACTATGGGTTACTCAGAAGCCTATAAGACGACAGATTGAGGTACGCCCTCTGGGCAGAACAAGGTTCGTTTCGTGCAGACGCCTTTCGTCAAGCATGGCTCGCAGTCTTTACCGTTCAGTAATTATGCGGTTCACCGGGGGTGACATGTTTTTTTAGTGACATTTTTGATAAATAGAAAGTTCGAGGCAAGGGTTAGGGCATAAAATAACAGAAAAAGAGAAGAGAGCCTCCGAAAAGGGCAGCCCATTCGGGTTCGGAACATCCCAGAACTTTCGCCGACGCAGAATGCTGGCCCCTTTGTTTATTTTCAGTTTCACGTTCAACTTCTACTTTTATTCCTGACAGTATACATAGGTTGCACTGACATAATTTGGTCCTCCTTTCTGGTGGCCGAACTTCCTCGAGCGTAACCTTTACTGTGCATATTCTGCGAGCAGTACACGAGCGTCGCGAGCGAGCGGAAACGAGTGAGCACAGCTTCATTATACTTCGTTTCAATTTATCTGCGAGCGAAGCCAAAGCTAGAAGCGCGAGACCAGCGCTTTGTGCGTTTCTCCCCAGCTTGCGCGCTCAAACAAAGCCTGAACGCACAGAGCTTCCGTGCTCGCGCTTCCAGCTTTGCCTTCGCTCGCACATAAGGTGAAACGAAGTATAACGGCAGGTTTTGGCCACCAGAAAGGAGGAAGGATATGACGACACGTGCAACCCATGTATTTCCTTGTTATTTTTCACGCATCATTCTTTTTTCTCTTAAAAAAAAAAACATTTGACACTTACGTTTTTTTATACTATCGCGTGAAGAAAGACGACAAGGTACCCCAAGGCGCTGAGATCCACGCGCCGCGCGCCGAGCTCGTTTCCCGCTTCGATCGGCAGCAGCTGCCTTCTCGTAAGTACCACCCAGATAGACCTCAGCAAAAGTCCAGCAGCCCTCCAGCCGACGTCGGCACCGATCCCAACCACGCGTCCCCCGGGCAAGCTGCGCCAGCCAGCCCAGAGGCTGGCTGCCGCCGCTCAGGAGCATGATCGCAAGCTGCTCTTTTTTGCCGGCGGGGCCATCCTCGTCATCGCGCTGGCCACGTCCTTCGCGACCATCACCATCATGCGGGGTGTCACGCGGCCCAGCGGCGGCCGGCCGTACCGCGCGCAGAAGCACCCGTCCAGGGCGTCCGATCTGAGACCAGTCCAGCAGTTCAACCCTTACGAAGGTCCGCTCCCTCTGTTTGACCCGAGCAACAACGGCAAGAAAATGGCAGCGGCAAAGGTCGCGCCACCAGCAGGCGACAAGGCACTCAAGGTGGGGGCAAGAAAAAAGTCGGCTAAGCGTGCCCTTTCTGCCAAGAGGCGACAGACGACAACTAAGAAACGCCGCAAGGTGACTCGTAAGCCCAAGAAGTCAACTTCGGCTAAGAAAACTACAGCAGGACTTGACGAAGAATGATTCCTGCCTGGTTCGGCGAGAGAAAAAGGCTGCTGCTTCTCGCTGAAGGAAGGTTTCAAATGTAAACACTAAGATGGTTCCGAGAGCTTTTTTTTTCTCCCTATTTTTTTATATATATAAATATTTTTTTTCTCGTTTCCCAGTGACTTTTTAAAAACGTGTTGCGAACTAGTCCCTGTGCTAAAAAGGTCCCGCTATGAAGACGAGTGTTCGTGTTCTTGAGAGCCTTTAATAGAACCCACAAAATTGGTTGCAACAGTCTGCGTAGTTCTCCCTCTCATTACAACCGCTGTGGCATGGCACGCGCTTTATGGCTGTCGAGAGTGTCGCTTTATTTGTGGAGAGAGCCAATAAAATACTGATACTCATCTGGCAGACATGCTATAATGACCATAGAATGATACCAAACGGGACATCGGCATGACTTTTGATAATGTTGGATTTATCGCAGATTCGCTAAATAATAGTGGGGAACTGTAGTAGACCGTTTCCGCAGTCCGCTAAGTACCCGGATGGCGCTCCGTAATCCGCCACGAGACCTTGAACTATGCAGACAAGGCTGGCGGCGCGCATGCGCAGCAGCGGCGTTTTCTTCACGGATACCGTAGCGGAGGAGAAAAACGGTCTACTACCATTCCCCAGTGATTTGCCGTTACGATACTTTGCATCCATTTCCCGGCGACAAAGACCTGCAGTGCGTGATGACTCTATCGACTGCTCAATCCAACAAGGTAGGCTCAATCGAAGTATTTCCGAAAGTGCCCTCCCCAAGAAAACAAGAAGCTTTGTTCGCTCCCGTAACTGCGCGGCCTTGGACGCGTACAATGCGGGCTCTCATCCGTAGCGCCGGAAAAACAGCGCGCAAACCGGCTGCTATGACGCCACCGCAACGCGCCGACGCGTTTCGCCGAATTCAGCGGCGCTCCAGTTTATCGCTTCCCTGTCGCGGCCACCATGGGCTGCTCCAAAAATTCCTCCAGGTGGCTACCGTCGCGCGCCCAAAAAACAAGAAAACAAAAACAAAAAAAAAAAGATCTCGGACAAGCAACGGTGAGCAGCGTGAGCAGCAGCATTTGCAGCTGAAAGCCAGCTGTGTTGTGTTTCGCGAGAACGCTATGTAGCCGCTTGGCTCTCGAGGGCCGTATGGTTTTGATTCCGAAGCTTCGATCTGTGCCCAAGCTGCCGCCAAAGCGTTCAACCCGAAGTCATGGCGTCTGTGAAGGTTGCCGTTCGCGCCAGACCCTTCAACCAAAGGTGAGCGTGTTTGCCGCTCTCTCAACCTGCCAAACACGGGTCTGAGTCATCGCGCTGGTAGATACATGACGGACGTTTTGGTGTCGGTGCCTATTCTTCGGTCTTTTTTTGCTTCTTTTTACCTCCATTATTTCTTGTTCGGTCTCTCTCTCGAGAAAACACAGACGAAAACGAGCTCAGAACGTCGCTTAACACACTTCTTTTTTTCTCTGCGAAGCATCGGGTGCTCTAACGATGTTGTCCCAGATTTTTTCTTCGCTCGACTCACTGTTCGTGCTCACCGTGTGGGATTTTTGGGTATTTTTGGGCATTTCGTGGAAAGGGGGGCTACCTGCCTGCGCTGTGTAAACAACCGCTTCAGTGGAAGTTAGCTGCCGATTGCGGGGAAAGCTTGTCGCCTCACTGCGTTCTTCGCCTTGAAGCTCGGCACTGCGTTGCAGCTTTGGGCTTCGCCTTTCTCTTTCTCAACTTTTTTCCCATTCGTTTTGTGTTTTCTTCTTTTGGAGCGCGCACGGCTCGATGAGTTTGCGCAAGGCGCCGTGAACAAAGCAGACTCCCGTTGCGGGCACCGACACGCTTAGATTGAAAGGAGCAAACACGGCAAATAACAGCCGAAAGTGCGGTGCGTCTCATCGGCAGAACCGATCAATCAAGGTTTTTCAGGTGGCTGATCCAAGCAGAAAATGAGGGGCACACCCGAACGAGGATTGACACATTAAGAGGCAGCCTGTGTTATGCTGTTCGATTCGCGCAAAATTAAATCGATCTCGGAGCATTTTTTTTATACGTCTGTAAAAAGCGTTTTGGCTCCACTGATTTCTTTAGTTACCTTTTTACAGCCGGAAAATCAGTAAATCAGTTACCTCGGTGAAACACCTGCACTGAAGTAGCGAACCGAAACAAAGACATAAAATCACATTAAAGCACTCAGCGAGCGTAGTGAATGTAGTTGTGACAGGCTGGCGAACGATCACGCAGACTTTTAGCAGACTGATGTTCACTGCACTTTGGCTTCAGGGAGATCAACATGGAAAGCGGCGAAATCATTCAGATGGATGGGAACAAGACAACCATCTTAAACTTGAAGGTATGTTGACTTACTTTGCGGTGGTGTTTACTTCTTGACAGGCTCGATCATCATGTGCTGCCTCATTCACGATTCAGCATATGACCTGCTCATCTTTGCCTAGGATAAAGATTGCTATTGCAGATATCCTGTGTGCATGGTTGCAATAATGAAAAGAAGTTTTAACTCTTGGATCATTTTATGCACTAACAGTTCCAGAGCCTTATTTCGTCACCAAACATAGTGAGTACACCAAGAAATAAATGTTCTATTAAATCACTTTGTGTCCTCGTCCCCTCCGCCCACACACTTTTGTCCATTGTCTGGTGTTTCCATCACTTGCATGGATGGACATTTTTCACGTTGAATTTGACTGCCATAGAGTCCATTGTCCAGTGTTGCTGTCAAACTGGTATGGACAGTCATAAATTCAGTTGCTGCGAAGCATGATGCGTAGTAAAGCCTCATCTTCACTTGAGTGACATGCACCAAGCACCGTTCACAAGCATGCCCAATGTACCATGTTAGCAACTTTGTTTTTACACCTGAGCATTGCTAAGAAGCTTCAAAGAGAGTAGTACCATCTTTTCCGGACTATAGTCCGCGCCCGTGCTTAATCCGAACATAAAAATTTTTATACACAACACACCTTGACTAATACCTGCTGTATTAGCTCACAAAGATGCTTGTATCATTAATATTCTCTGTTCACAAATTCATTCATGTCCTGTCACAGTGAACAATTTAGAAAAAAACAAATCCTTGTATAGTCCGCACCTGTAGATAGTTCATATCGGGTGAAATTTCAGCTTTCGAATGTGTATAGTTTGCAAACTATATAGTTCGGAAAATACGGTAGTTCTCCTGGCAGACATTTACTCAGAAATCTGTTGTATTTCTTTTCAATAACTCCCAGACATGACTGAACAGTTGCAATGTCGAATTCCACTGGTCGTTTTGGAGCACTACAGGATCAGTAGACCAGATCCGAGATGGAGCACACAATCCGAAAGGAGTCGCTCCACCTCCAGATCCCCAGTGGAATATGGCCACCCTTTGGGATCGGCGGACGCTTTCCCGTCATTCACCTTCCCGGGTATCTCCTTCCCACGGTCTTAGCAACATGCCCGGCGAGAAAGGAAGTGATGTTTGCTTGCCAAGGGCAAACTTCCGGTTGAATCTACCGAAATTAGCGGAGCAAACTTTCTTGGATTTGTATCGACATCTGGAGTAGGAGCTGATGCAGAATGACAAGTCGAACACATCTGTCTCAATCCCGATCGTCCAGTGAAATAGGCGCTCTCCAAAACGGCCAGTGGAATTCGCCATGAGGATAAAAGTTCATTTTTTTCGAAATGCAGGTATTGGTTACAGTAGAGTTCCATATACCGTTAAATACCGAAACATAACTCCTGAACCGGTTTGTTTAAAATAGGAGAAAACCGAAGAATCCCAAGTTTAAACTGTCCTTGAATAAATAAAAAAAAGACACAGCTTTCACAGAACGAAATAGTACATCTTTGTCTTATGTTGCCTTTGTAATACAGCCCCCCAGAACTGTCTGTGAGGCTGCTTTGAGAATGCACCCCTTATCTCAATTCTTCCTTGCATTTCAAATGGGATGATTTCTGTGCACTGTATACAACTTTATTTTCATGTGCTCAATATTTTGCAAAGTTTAGGAAGTGTGAGTTTTGAGAATATTTAGTGATTTGCAGCAATAGGCTATGTATTTGTTACCGTGGGGTTATACATTTGTGAGGCAATTTTTTTTATATATGTTTGGGCTGCTTAATTTGTGAAAACTAGGTCCTGGGTAAGATGAAGTCATTTTCAGTATTCGGTTTACATCCATGTTTCCCAGAGGTTCGGAAATCCTATTCACGTTTTGCTTGGCGAAAAATCGGATAAACCCTGATTTTTTGTTTGACGTCAAAAATTTACACTGAAAATCACTGAATTTGTGGGAAAAAATTAACTCCCCCAAGAACCACTCCTGTAAACACAAAACTCCAGTTAGAGGCAAGCTTCTGCTGCAAACAGATTCAGTACAGTTTCTTGTATTTGCTATGAAAGCAATTTTCCCAGGATTCAGATGAAGAAGTGCATCTGGCCCTTTTTGCTATCTTCCCCTTGCTATTTTCTTACAGCTATAGATAAGCCCCGTCTCAAGGATAGATAGCAAATGGCACATTTAGGGCGGAAGTCTTGAAGTCTCCTAGTATGTTGTGTACTAAGCCATGGTTTTATGACTGGAGCCTTTTTATCTGATAGTATATACCTGCAGTTCTCAGTCACTCACTGTTTTGGGAACCCCTTCTGGATCCGCCATAATGCTAGGAATGAAGGTCTACGCACAGCATGCGCTCGCCTTTCCCCTATAAAAGATTCCAAATAAATAACCAAAATGAGGCGTTGACGACCGCATATGCAGGATGTCATTTGTTTAAGGTTTTTGCTTTAGAACAGTTAGGGCTACAGACGCCAGCATGTGCAGCGCATGTAACTACACTCGCAGCAGGTTCTTTGGTGCTTGGATAATTTAGAAAAAGGTCCATTACAAAGGGCTAAATGAAGCAAACTAAATGTGTGCAAACCAGCTTTGAAGCTCTAAGACAGAATAATCAGCCCTACTAACTTGGCACACATGGTTTGGTCTATTTAGCTTTGTAAGACAGCCAGTATCAATAAGAAAAGAAAAAAATAGTTATTTTATTGCTTGGCTTGACTAACAGTTCAAGGTTTCAGGGACCCTAAGAAGGCCTTTAGGGACCCCTAGGGGTCCCTGAAGTGCTGCGAACCCCCATTTGAGAACCACTGATGCGTACAGTTTCTACCTACATACTAGGCGTGCCTGTGTATAGTATGCAACCAAATTCCATTTCGTTACAGTTTCTGCTTGTCAGGACGAGCGTGCCAAGAACATTCTATTATTTTACATGCAGTGATTCTATTTTTTTTAAACAATCAAACTAAAACACGCGTGTCAAAAAAAAAGTTATGCGAGAAAATTCTTTTTTGTTTTTAGAGCAATATTGACAGTGAGAGATTTATTTGAAAATTCTGACGCGCAAAGACTATTGCCTAATTGCGCACAAAGACAAAGACAATCGCCTAATAGACCTGTACTAAATTACCCAAGCATCAAGGAGAACGCTGGGAATGTAGGTATATGTGCCGTATGTGCTGGCATCTACAGCAGTAACTGCCATAAAGCAAAAACCTAGAACAAATGGCATCTTACATGCACATTCATCAATGCCTTATCTTGGTTATTTCTTTCTAATCTTTTATACAAGGAAGGCAAGCACATGTGGTGCATAGTCCTACATTCCCTGCATTCTCCTTTATGCTTGGATAATTTAGCAATAAGTCTATCAAAGAGTAGCAGCTGTTAAGTTATTTAAAGGATGAGGTTAAAGGCCCGTTCACACTCTTGCGACCGAGAGAGACCAGACCGGTTTTTAATCCTTTTGCGACTTCTTAGGACCGGATGCGCTGCCGGCGGAGCTGGTCCTAAGAGATCGCAAGAGGCTTAAAAACCGGTTTGGTCTCTCTCGGTTGAACTTCAGTCGCAAGAGTGTGAACGGCCTTAACCTTGCTCTGACGTAAAAATGCCCCATTGAGTGCCTAGGTTGGTATAGTGTCTTTTTTGTTGCTTTTGGTTGGGGAACTTAAATTGATATAATTGGGGAGATTTGTGAGAAGGACTAAGATTCCTTAATAATGCTGAGATTCCAGAAAAGGTTAATGCCTTATCTTCAAATCTCAGAACCATATTTAGCGTGAAATGCTACACTACTTTTCATGGGCAGAATGCACACATTTTCATAGATGTACACGTAGACACAATATGAATTTAATAGAATAAAAAAGAATTTTATTGACAGAATGCTATGTGGCAGTGTTGTTGGGTCACAATGTATTTGGATATAGATAGTATTTATTAATGAAAAGCTTCCAAAATGATATTTCAATCGCTGCACACCAAGCTTCTTTATCATCTTGGCTGCAGATTTGCTCCGTTCTGGTAGTGTGTAAAGCTGCTTGATAGTTGAATTTCGATTGAGTGAGCGATTCACGTTGACAACCCCATGTCAGCACTTGTACTGAACTGGTTAAGTTGCCGCTCTACAGATACGTCAAAAACCATATTAAGTGAGACTAGCTTTCTGCTTTCTAAACTTCCATAGAACAAACGCTTGACCTTCTAGGGCAGTCCTTGTGACTGAAATATGTTTTCTAAAGGGTTGAACACAGTGGGCATCTTTAAAGTGGCTTATTTAGCTGTAATACTGCTAAATACAGCCAAAACGATAGTGGGAAACGTAATGCATGTGTGTTTGTATGCTCCATTCAGTCTGTCTGACTGTCTTCACTTCATGTGACAACACTTGTGTGACTGCACTGGGGTAAATCTGTCTCATGTGTCACAGGTGACTGCACAACAGGCTGGTAGCGAAGAACTGGGAGAGAAAGGGTGAAGGAGTTCACCTTTGATTACTCATACTGGTCAGTGAACCAGAAGGATCCTCACTTCGTGACTCAAGAACAGGTGCGTAACCAAACCCATTGTGGGAAGAATATGTTTTCGCTGAGTCACCAGGCCCTTTGAATTCAGTACAACTTCATTATAATGAAGTCAGTTTGCAGATTAAGTTTATCTCTTCTATTTCTGTTCACATTTGGTTTACATGCCAATCCTGCAAATACCTGTACTTATCGGCATTACCGCAGGCTTACTTCAATGTGAAGGAGAGGTGTGGTGTGCTTGTAACGCTGGTATATGCAGCGAAGTACTCACATAGTAGTAAAAACATTGATAAAAACATTGACAAATGCCCAACCTTCAGCTTGCACTTCATCCCTTCCACCATGCGTCGGCTGTGTGCGCGCATTTGAGGTGCTCGAGACGTCAAGCGTCATTGAACATAGGAAGCTTGAGCCTGGGGCGGCCAAAGCTCCCCCTGCTGTTCTCACCTTGTCGGCAGACTTGTATGTAACTCGTTGAATGTAATGCATTACTTCTATTTAGTTACTTTTTCTGGTAACAAAGTAATGACTTAATTACTTTTTGAGAGAAGGAATACAAAACATATTTTCTTTACTTTTCAATGATGTAACGAGTGACGGTATTTAGTTGGTTCTGGAGGGGAAGATGTAGAGTGCAAGTTGCCCTTTTTGGTTTTCGCCACAGCTCGTGCCTGCGACTTTCGTGGCAAAGAAAGTGCGCTCGAAGAAATTGGAATGGTTCTCACGAGCGCGTTGCAGAAGCTAGGCGTCGTTAACGACGCAAAATATTGGAATGCGGCTACTGCTGCAGACAGACGACACGTTCAAAGTAACGAGAAAGTTACTTCCTTACTTTACAGGTGAAGTAACGCATTCCTTTTTAAGCTCAGTACATAGTATGTAATGTAAGTGCTCACAAAAACTTACATGGGAACTGCATGATTTTCTTTTTTTCATGCAGCGCTGTACTGGATGAAGCTGAGCAACGGCGCCTTGACGTAGCACTTCTGGTTGGTTTGTTGAGTGCTACGTCACAAAACCGTTGCTCAGCTGCCGCCAGGATAGCGCTCCCATGAGAAACGACACATTTCGGCACAATTCGCTTAGGTTTGGTGAGCACTGTACTTAGTAGCGACTTTTTGAGCGAGTAATGGTATTTAGTTAACTTTTTTCAGTAACATGTACATGTCTGCTTGTCAGTGACTCTAGAGCGGTAGGTACATTGTGCAGCTCTGGAGATAAACAAGTTAATGAAACTAAAGTTTTTTTTTCTCGTTGTGCTTCAAACAAGGTCTTTCAAGACTTGGGTCAAGAGGTGGTGGATAATGCATTTGAAGGCTACAACGCTTGCATTTTTGCCTATGGCCAGACCGGCTCCGGCAAGACGTTTACAATGATGGGATCCCCGGTGAGTAGGCCGTTGTCAGTTGTCCGGCCGTTCGCTGGCATGAGACGGATTGAATGTTTGAGCTTTAGTTTGTCACTGTTTCAGGACAACGAGGGTCTTATTCCACGTATATGTCAGGTAAGTTATTAAATGCACGTTTCATGCCATTTTCTCGATGCACAAGTGTTATAAAAAAGTTTCTTTAAATTAATTTTTTTAGGACACATTTTAACGATTTTTTTACTACATTGACCTCAGGTCGTTTATGGGGAAGATGAGGGGTGAGAGACAAAAATTTAATCAACAAGTTTTATGCGTTTAGTGACCTCTACGTAGATAGTGCGACGTGCCCACATTGTTTGTTTTCACCCGAGATAATTCTGGAAAGGCAGGGAGAAACGTTTGGTGTGAGCACCTTCGTGCACTCATACTTATGTGAACGCTGATCTCGGCTTTCTCACATGTTGTGTAGACGTGTTTGAGGCAACCTACGAAGGTGTTATGTGAGATATTGCCATGTATGGCATCAGCTTACATGCAATTTTGGGATACACTGAAATCCTGAACCCATGCATTTCTCAAAATCCTGATTCTGCAAAAATATATTTTTGTCAGAAAAAATTAGAATAAATGCATAAACCTGGGCAGTAAAGTTAAACGCTGAGTCAAAACAAAAAGACAACTTATATCTGTGTTAACTGTGTTGGTCAGATTACACAGCTTTGAAGTATACTTTTAGTGTGCAAATGTTTGTTCGGCTGATGCAACACTCTGAGTAATACACAGACATGTTTGCAACACAAATATTCATTCTTGCTACTATGAGCGCTTTAGTTAAACTGTGTGATACCATATTTAAGCTTTTTCAGTCTGCTTTTCTTGTGTGTCCATAGTAAGTAGATAATTTCTACTGACGGCATTTTGAAGAGTTCTGTTAGCTGCCTTATGTTTATGCCAACTTTTTTGCCCCCTAGGCGATGTACACAAGAATGAAGTTGAGTCAGAACTCTGGAACCACATTCCGCACTGAAGTCAGGTAAGCAGACGAGACTCCCTTGTTGAATGTTAGTTTTCATGACGGTGTGAAAACGTTTCATCTACTTTGCTTTTAATTTTCATGACGGTGAGAAAACGTTTCATCTATTCTGTTTTTGAACAAAGTTCTACTGACCTTTAAAAAAATTGGGAAACCTTGTATATCGGGAATTTTAGTTTTTAAAGCCTTGGACAAGTTTTTGTTTTGAGTTGCCATTAATAACCCTTAAATTCCAATATTAAAAGCTGTATGATGTTTCAAACTTAAAACTTTAGTACCTATAATTTTGCATTTGTTGTCTGCTTAATTTGGGGAACTTACATTTTAACTATATTTTGTCTATTCTAAAATTAGTTCCTAATCTACTTCAAACTCAACGCTGCTTAAGAGAAGTACTCAGTGTAGTCTTTTTTGTAACTGTCCGTCAATTAAACACTCTAGAAAGCACCATTTACTGTTTAAATGATAAATGCTATGAATTCTGAGTCTGTTTTAGAAAGCCTCAGAATACCATAAAAAAACCTTGCGATTTTAACAATATAAAAATCTATGTAAATTTTGCATGAAATATATTGTTTTTGAGAAAGGCTGGAAACACTTCTTTGCAGTTACCTGGAGATCTACAATGAAAAGGTAAAGGACCTGCTCAAACGGGAAAGCACCCAACACAACCTCAGGGTGAGGGAACACCCGAAACTCGGACCCTACGTGCAGGGTGAGTTTTTGCGTTTTGACGTTGCCGTCGGGGAGTGCTTTTCGACTGTCTTAACTCTGTGTCCGTTCCGTAGACTTGTCTCGCCATCTCGTCATGGACTACTCTGACGTGCAGGAATTGATGGCACGGGGAAACGCTCACAGGTACATGTCCGCTTTTCTTTCTTCCTTTATTTTATTTACCTTCAAGATGTAAGTAAGCATTACAGAGAGGGAAGTGGTTGCAACACGAACCGAAACAAAACTATAACACGTGGCAATATACCAAAAAGTGTTGGTCTGATAATGACACAGTCTGAGGCGCTTTTAAAAGGCACGTGATCTGTGATTGAGGCTATGGGAGCGGGAAGCTGGTTCCAGCTTCCCAGCTCTCGATAGAAGAAGAAGAAGCGGCGGTATTTTATTTATTTATTTGAGTCATTACAGAGGGGAGGGGCAAAACATAACAATGTGGAAAACAAAGGTAGTACAAATAGGCTGAGAAAACATGAGTGGTCAAGGTTCACATTAACAAATTGGTTGGTTGTTGCATTGTTCAATCAACCGACAGACAATATTGAGACTAAATGTGCGGCAAGGTGCTCTAGCTTTGTGAATTCACTCTGTTTAGAAGATATTTTTTAGTTGCACTCAATGTCTTCTTTTTTTTTCTGGGTTCTTATAAGATTTTTGAACGAGGTTAACATCTTGAAAACCAGAGGGCTTTGTCCTTCGTTCTTGTTATCAGCTATGCTGTGGGAGGGACTGTTAGGATTAGCTCTTTTTCAAGCCTTGTGTATTGATTAATTAAATAATTCATTCATTTCTTTCATGCACTCGCAAACATATACAAAATTTCTGTACACTCCTAGCACAGAGAGGTTATTCTAGTTCTGCAAAATAACCAACTGGTCATGGAGGACCTGGAACAAGAAATAGCATATTTGGAGTTGTTAACTTCAGTAAAGACCGTACACTGCGACGCGAGATGCGAGATCGGCACTCTTTTGTACATTACTTGACACTTGTAGCCCACCTACTGTTTGTTATCACATTAAGGCTTGTTCACACACTTGCGTTTGCTTAGGACCACATTCTTGCAATCTTTTATGACAAGAGAACATGCTGGCACCATCTACAAGGTGACCCTGGAACTGCATTTTATAAGAGCGAAGGTTTTGCAGTATTTGCGAGATCAAGTGTACATAATGTCTGTGAAAAATGGTCATGTAAAAGTTTTAAATCCCCCCCCAAAAAAAAAAATTATGCACAAGAAAAGAGAAAATATATGGAAATGCCAAATGTTCCACAGCTATCTGATAGATGGCTTCGAATTGTTCTCTCATCGTAAGAGACTTTAGGAGGTTTTAAGGTGCACGGTCGTAAGCAGTTGCAAGTGTGGGAACCAACCTTCAGAATTGCTGCGCCAATTTTTTCACAACCAAAGATTTTACCATTCGAGCGACAGCACATAGTGATGACCATTTACATCAAGTGTGGGTCACAGGTGTTCCTTGGGTCTTGCAAGATCTAGCAAACGGTAAAAATAAAAAATAAACACTTTTGTTTATGAACATTGTTTTGTTTTCAGAACGACTGCGTCAACGGCCATGAACGATACCAGCAGTAGGTCGCACGCCATCTTCACTCTCAACTTCACCCAGGTGAGGATGAAGTTAATCTGATCCTCGGCTCTCGTTTTTCGACCGTCTGTCACCACTCCTGACAGGTGTTGCCAACGACCGTTTCGTTTTTCAGGCCAAGTTTGTCCGGGATCTGCCCAGCGAGACCGTCAGTAAAGTCAACCTGGTTGATCTTGCTGGCAGGTAGGTTGGAGTTTTACATTGTCTTGCAACATTTACTTTATTTTGAATGTCTTTAGTTCTATAGATACTGGACTATGTGCATGCAGCTTATTTACTCGTGGAATAATCGGCTCCTCCGATGCAACTTTTGAGAAAAAGGTTTCAGTTTGTTTCTCGTGCAAAATAGTTTGTTGCTATGTAGGAAAAAAACAAATGATAATGGTTTATCGTAAAAAAAAAAAAATTGGAAGACTATTTACGGTGATATTCCTTGAGGAAAATTATGCTGCAGGAATTCGAGGTTATTTTATTTGCGGGTTAAATCTAGCAGAAACATTACTGATGTATATACAAAAATATCTTCCTGCATATCTTGTTCCACTTAGACTGCCCCAACAAAACAGCGAGATCTTTCAAGTTTTGGCAAAATCTACTAAATCATTCTCACATATTCTTCATGCAGTACCACTGGCAGCATCCATTATCTCATGTTTGTTCAAGGGAGCATTTTATATTTGCCGCTACTTTAGGTGAAGATATAAAACCTTTTCATGGACATGAAATAAACTCTCTTAAACTAGTGCACTGAGTGCATGTTGTAATTTTGTATTGCAAACCTATTTTTGTTGTAATGGTTTGTTCTGGGATACATTGTGTGTATGAGAAAAAGTTACATAAGCATGATCATGCTGACAACGATCATGGTGCACAAAATGTGTAGAATGTCAACCACCTGTCACGTGATGTCAGGATATCACGTGACACCATGACAGCATGATGTCCCTATGGGCTATAGCCTTTAGGGGCTGTGGTCCCATGGATCCTGTGTGTGAAATGTAATGCTAGAATCTGACATTGGAACATAACGGCGTTCTCAGAGAAAGCGAGCATACAAAGCACATTTTATGTTAACATTTCCTGTTATGTTCTTGGTTAGCGAGCGTGCAGACTCCACCAAGGCCACTGGCCAGCGGTTAAAAGAAGGTGGTCACATCAACAAGTCCCTGGTCACACTAGGCACGGTCATCTCTGCTCTGGGTGAGCACCTCTTTGTTCCCAACTCAAGCTGAAAATATCCCTAGTCCCAGCATTTTGTTTTATTTATTTTGTTAAGTAGCCATGCAAACACAACGTGTCCCCAAAAAACATACAATGTTTCTTTACCGCTAAAGTAAACGACGCACTGCCAAGCACTTCTTCTCTGCCCAAACATAGCACTAGTAGTCTGAACGAGATGTCAAAGTTTTAGAACTACAGTGAAACCCGTTCAGAACGAAACCACGTACAGCGAATTATTGTCGATATCGAACTCACAGAAAATTTAAATAAAAATGCATGTAAAAAGTACTTTTTATAACAAACAACATATTGGCTATATCAAACTTTTTTCCCAGGGAAGGCTTCCAGAAACGTGCAAACAATCGTCTTCTAGCCTGTTCCTTCCCCCACTAAGAAGTAGGAAAGAAAAAAATTCCAAAAGCTCAAGTTGCAAACAAAATTGAGCAAAGAGAAGTGATTCAGAAGGGAAGAAAGCTAAAAAATACACTCTGCTCGAACGCACAGAAAAAAAAATACTTTTCATCCCAAAGTGTTTGCCCTCGAAGAGAAGCAATTCAGAAAAAAAAATGAGCTAAAAAAAAACTCTGCATGGAAAAAAAAAAGCTTTTTAGCGCTTTGTTACAAGGTGGTAGTGAAGAGATAAGGAAAAGAGAAGCTCTTGCTTTACAACGAACGCATTGTGGACGTTCGTTGTAAATGGTTTTTGCTATATCGAACTGATCGTAGTGTTTCCTACAGTTCGTTATAAACGGGTTTGACTGTACTAACCTGTTATGTAATTCAAAAGTTGAGGGATTTTTTCAAATTTTAAATGGGAAAATGGGGCCCGTTCTTGGTAACTGGCGCCACTCAGCTCCATGTATCCTCGCCGACCGATTTTTCAGACTTCGCAGGGACCGAAAAGCGTCTGAATAATAGAGCAGTCCTAAAAATATTAAGAAACCTGCCCTTATTACACCTAAGCAGGCTTGAGAAAGCCATCAATAGTGCAGTGCTTTAGGTTACGCCTCCACTTGCATTTGGCCACTTTCTATTAGCTTGAGAATTGCTGCTTTCTTTTCTAGCATTGTTAAAGTAACCAGACGTCCCGATTCAGGCGGGACAGGTCCCGCTTTTCCGGCCGTGGTCCCGCTGTCCCGTCAGCGTGCTTGTGGGACGCCGTTTTGTCCCGCTTCGGCTCCCCCGAACCGCAAATAAATAAAAAAATATGGTTAAACGAAAGGATTGCACCAGCGAGAGGGTGCTTTCTCTTATGAAGGAGCAAGATGTGCTCCGCAGAGAAATGCTGTAGGTTAATTTGCCTATGAAATGTGAACATGGTATACAAAAATTAATACATTAATACTAGAATATTCCATCCAAATGTATTAGACGTGCATGCCAAACAGTACGCAAATTGCAAGAAAAGTAAATGCGCATGGTGTATACGAAATAATAAAGTAGTGCGATTCGTTACCGAAATTGAAACTTTTCAAGTCTCGCAACGCAGCAATCCCCCCCCCCTTACGATACGCGTCCCGCTTGGGGCCCGAGGGAATATGGTCACTTTAAGCATTGTGGTCGAGTACTTTCCGCGCTTCTTAGCAACACTTAGCAGTGGCGGAGGAACAGTTGGGGCCATGACGTCCAACCCAGCGTAGACCGAAAATACAATTCATACAATTCACCGAGACGGAATGAGAGGTGCAAGTTCACAACTGCAGAATGGCGAACGAACAAAGCAAATTTGTAACAATTGTGATAATAATGACACACAGTTAGAGAAAAAAAAAAAGTCGTAGCATAGCGTTCTCTAGCGGTAGGACTTAGCAGACCTCAAGTAGCTTTGCCAAGCCAAACAAAGCGAATCCATGTGCAGCCAACGTAGAATCTAAAATAGCGGCTTCTCGGCAGTGTTTTCCCGCTGCTCGCTCGCTATGATTTTGTCTGAAAAATCTAACTTTCAGACCTCAAGCTATCTGAAACATCGGTCGAGTATATGCACTATTTTTATCGGGTAGGTGACGATTCCTCCTTTAGGTCCAAAATAAAGAACAAGTCCGAATTATCGGCATCCGAAAAATCGGTCGGCGACTGTATTTGAGGGCTCCGTTAACCGCCATTTTTCCATTAAAAATTAAAAAAAAAATCGCTTATAGCTTTTGAATGATACAACGGTTACTAGTTCTGAAACTTTGACAACTGGTCCACACTGCTAGCACTACATTGGGGCTGAGAATGAACTTTTGGCAATGCATGATTAATTTTATTGTAAAATTTTTTTAAACTTTTTGTTTGACTTTTACCAAGTTTCAAACAAACTAGATGAATCAGTTTCTCTGAGGTTTTACTTGATACTACGGTTTTTCATGGTGATGGCATTATATGGCAAGTGTATGCCAACCAGGGTTCTCCCCAGGAATTTCCGAGAGGTGGACATTACCGGGGAGGGGAGCGTTCGCATTTTTGTTAGGTTTTTTAATTCGTCGCATGTTTATCCCCCCCCCCCCCCCTTCCCACCCCAAACACTGCCGGCAGCGCGCCGCTGAGATAGAAAAAGAAAAAAAAAGAAGAAAAAGAAACGCGCCGAGCGCCCGCGCTCTCTGTTTGACCCAGTGTGACAGTGGCGGCATTCAGCGATGTGATAGCGAACGATAACATGGCGGTGCGCGGACCTGCTGAGTACGACGGCGACGGTCTGCAGCCATGTGCGCAGGCAAAATGGCATCGTCATCCCGTGACATTAAAAAAAAAAAAAAGAGTGGTGGCCGGTCAGTTGGAGCGGTGGGCGACCAGTCGGAGTGGTGGGCGGCGAACCACTGCCGCCCACCGTGGGGAGAACCCTGATGCCAACCCTCAAGATTTTTTTACAGTTGGAAGAAACCTATATATAGTACAGAAAGTTATATCTCTGCGATCACAGTTCCAGAAATTCCCTAGAAATAGGGAATTATCCCTACAATTGTCAGCAGTCTTTGAATGTTTTCTGAAAGCTTCCAGGCTCCTAGGAACACAGTCTGGGAACCCATGCTTCATAGTACAAATGTCTGTATTTTAGCCGAAAAAAAAAAAGCTTTTTCTCAGATAAATTTTAATTTTTCATTTTTTTAATGTCGGTGATATAGTCAGTTGAACTAAAGTCTTTGCTCATTCTTAATGGTTTCAGTGTGTTTGCTTGACCAGAGTAATTAATATATTCGTTTCTAGGTTTCTGGTTAACAAATAACATATGTGGCACTGCCAGATGTATTTGAGCACTTTGATTAATATTTGTGGTACGTAGTAATCGATTGGTAATGACTATTTTGACGTCCACTTTCAAAATAATTTTGAATATTATTTTGACGTTTGTGATGCCACTTCCTGAAGACCTGAAAATATTTCCAAAAACATTTTAACGTCCCCCGTCTAAATATTTTTGTAATTATTTTGACGTCTCCAACTTAGAACTTTGGAGCTTCAGAGTCCGAACTGGGGAGTGATTGAAGGTGGCGGTCAAAAAAATGTCATCTTGCTTGCAGGCAGCGTCGCGGTTCAACACGCATTTTCCGAAAACAAATGTTATGCATTCAATTGCTGTTTTATAACCTTTTAAATAATGTAAAATGCAAAAAAAAAAGCTTAAATTACATTACATTAGTTATTAGGCCACACGTAATGTTTGCTTGGTTGTGCCAAACATTACAGAATGTGCAACCGCTGCTTTTTATGATTTATTTAATCTGATTTATATAGACAAAGGAGTTGAATGCCGTGTCATAAAATTTGCAGTTAATTGAAAAAAGTGTGTATCTCCATACAACCGCATCAAAACCGGTCAAGAAACATCAAGGAGGCAATGTTTGCATTCACAACCTTTTATTTAACATCCCAGATCGTTTTGTGGTCAACTCGCTCGTTCTGCATGAACCAAACAGAAAATCTAAACTAAACAATGATCTCACGAAACTCGGTTAAAAACAGGGTGGGAGCCAGATGCAAAGCGAGACAGCAACCATACGAAGCGCGCTCGCGCGATATAGAGGCACAAAAAGCGTGCCAAATTTCTCAGTGTTACGTAGTGTACGCACTTACATTTGTCACGTGCAGGCAAGACAGAGGGATATCCAGCTCTCCTTTGTTGTAGATTCAAAATTTTAAGTGGATGCATGCCAAGATGCGAGCTCAGAACGCTCAGAGTCACGTCCGAAAGGATCAACTCTCAAACCAGTCCCACACACTGCCAACTAGGACAAAAGTTCTTAAGCATGCAACACAAGAATCCGTCAAAACGCCAGCACAACACCATCACTAAACAGAGTGAAGCTTCAAAACAGCTACCACTGTGACGGCTGCTGCAGGCTGCTGCATTGAAGGAGGACGTCAAAATAATAAAGCCACTATTATTGGACGTTTTCACGAAAGTGGTCGCTTAGCGGAGACGTCGACATAGTCACTGCCTAACCGATTCCACTTAAATAATGCCGTTTGCTGATGCCAGCAAGGCGCTTTGAGACGAGAGCCGTAGCTGTCGCAGAAGGTCTTAAATCACCGCTGTGCCTTTTTTTTTTTTTTGTGCGTCAGACATTGTGCGTTTGCGAGAGAAGAAAGGACCAATGTGACAGCTTGTGGCATTTCTTCCAGCCAGCTCGGGAATGAAAGTACCAAGAACAACAAAAGCGGTAGAAGCGACAACTGCGTGAGCTAGTCAACGGAAATTTCGCAATACCCTGTTTTTTTTCTGCACAGAATGTGTACTAGGGCCATTTTTTAGGAGAAAATCGTTTTGAACGAGCGTCATAACAGGCGTCATGAACGAGCGACATGCTGGGAGAGTTAAGCACGTTAAGGTTATATGTAAAGATTACACATATAGTTTGAGCCCCGCAGGGGCTCAAACCTGGGTCAGTGCAGTAGCATCAGATACTATTCATTTTTCATTCATTCATTTGTTCATTTTCTGTGCGTCATGAACAGCTTGATGCCTTGATAATGATGTACAACAAAATTTTTACAGGTTAGTTGCAAAAAGTCTTATACTATAACCACTCAGCTACTAGCACAGCTGATCTGGAGAGGTAACCACTTTTATTTGTATGCAGGCGTTCGGGCGAGAGCGGCAGGTCTTGAATGCAAACAATACAATAAAATGATCAATAAAATTAGTAAAACATTAAAAATGAATACAAAAATAAAACAAAAATATAAAAATAAAATGAATTGAAAGAATAAAAGAAAATAATTATATATACAAATAAAACAAAGGAAAATAATAAGAATAAAATAAAATAGACAAATACACATAGTAGATAAAAAATAAAATAAAATAAAATGAAAAGGAAAACTAGATAATAAAGAGATACAAAATAGCATAAACCACACACGAAGTGTGGTTTGTTGCAAGGAGACATTCTGTGCTTCCTGGTTTTCGTCGGCATGATCGAGACTGTATAATTTTTTAATGCTTTTTGATTCTTGAGAGAGTATTTTTGGTTACATATTCACCTTTCAAAGCCAGTTATATCTTGGTTTTCATTAGCAGTCAAACTACATGACCGCTATCCCTACTCTAAGCACCATTCAATAGTGAGTTTCTGATATTGCGTTGAGTGACCTTGTGAAAAACATAAGCGGCTAGAGAGCCTCATCTTGTGACGCGAAAAACTTCGGAGTTCACCCTCAGTCGAAAGTACCGGACTTTGAGCTTGTGTCAATTGAATGATTTTATCAACTGATATCGTCAATGGATACAATCGTGCATGGTACTGTGAAGCCCCTATTTTTCGCGAATCGGACGCTGAGATCAAATTCGCGGCCACTAGATTTCGCGAATTCCAGACGACTCCATTGAAACTTTTAAAAACCAAAATTTTCGCGTGCCCTTAAATTTTGCAGATTTTTCAGTTCGCAAAATTCGCGAAAATAAAGGGCTCGCAAACTTAAAGAGTTTAACAGTAACCCTGAAGTTGAAGAACAGCACTGTGGAATACGAGTTTGCCATATCTGCAATCTGCAGTGTCTGTTCCGTTGCTGTGCAAAGGTGTCCTTGCATTGATTGCTGATTTCTTCGTTGCTGTTGCACCTCGGAAGATTGTTCAATTTATATTTTTGGCCGTTGATTACTTCACCTTGTCGCACAGATGTACCACGTCATGGTAGATCCTGTTTCTGTACTGCATGTTCAAGTCTTCTTGCTGAACTTGTAAAACGAAGTGACCTGTAAAGCATACTTTTTCAGTGGTCCCCCGGAGTTTGTTCATTTGGCCCTAATGATTGCTGATTGAGGTTTAATTTGCAGAGTGTTTATGGTTATGTTCAAGTCATTTTTTTATGATACAAAAGTGACAAGTGTTTCGGATTTTCAAATGTTTCGGTATTTTTGCAGCTGAGCTGTCCACCAGTCACTCCAAGAAGCGTGTGTTCATCCCTTACCGAGACTCGGTGCTCACTTGGCTGCTTAGAGACAGCCTCGGTGGAAATTCAAAAACCATCATGATTGCCAGTGAGTATAATTGCTGTGTGCGATAACAAAAGAGGGCATGGAAGACGAGCAGACAACACAGGCTTTCACTTGCTGTCCCTATCATTCTCTATGATTTTTTGGTGATTTCTAGACTGTAGTACTTACAGATCCATTGATGGTCAAATCTCAAAACCTACATTATATTTTCTTTCCTCTCTTAGCAATTTCACCGGCGGAGTGCAACTATGGTGAAACGCTGAGCACATTGCGCTACGCAAATCGAGCCAAGAACATCATCAACAAGCCTACCATTAACGAGGTCAGTTATTAAGAAGTACTAATTATTAAATTCACTTTGTTAGTCTTACGAATGTAAGAATAAAGCCGACTGAAATACTTCAAACGTTAGCCAGTGGCAGATCTAGAGGGGGGAATGTCCTGATCTCCCCTCCCCTTTAATTTTGCATTTGTAAAAATTCAGGGTGGGGAAAAAGGGGTGGACGTGTTTTCTCATACATCTGATACACTGACCCCCCCCCCAACCCTCTGGAGAAACCATCAACCACCCCTGCTGGCACCTTCATGCGACAACGGCAGGTTTTGTGAGGTTTCGTTTCCAGATTACATGGAATTCAAAGCTAACGCAATAAAGCGAGTTTGAATTCTCATGCGGTCAATTGTACCTCATAGTTAATAGTGAGCACATTTTGATAAGAAACACTTACTTAACGACAGAGGAAGTTAGGTCGTACCGATGTGTCTGCCTTGAATGCTGCCGTCACTTGGCACCATTACAAGGAATCCTTGTCATGTGTTCGAGTGTATTTCTCCTACGATTGCACACTCCACTGGATTACATCATAATTTTTTGCTGTTAAAACCAGTGTGAATCTGCCTGGATGCTTATAGTACAGCGTGTCCCCCCAAAATATTTACAGGGTTTTTTTCACTGCAAAAAAAAAAAGTGACACATCACCGAGCACTCAGCCTCTGCCCCAAATGTAGCTCTATCAGTTCGAACCATATGACCATGTTTCAGAACTAACCGTTACCTTATTCAAAAGTTTAAGTGATTTTCTGAAAATTTTAATGGGAAAATTGGGGCTGTCCTTGCTAACTGGCGCCATTCAGCTCCGTGTATTCGAGGGTTCCATCGGCCACCATTTTCCCATTGAGAATTTCAATTTAATAACATAACGGTTGGTTCTGAAACTTTGAGCGTCTGGTTCGGACCTCTAGTGCTACGTTTGGGCAGAGAAGGAGCGTTTAGCAGTGCCTAGTTTATTTTTGCAGCAAAAAGATGGTATATTTTCTTGGGTAAAACCTAGTAGTATGCAAACTAACAAACCTAGGCAATTATATGAACCCATCAAGAGAACCCTATATTTGGAACCAAACTGATAACATATAGATATGCATATCAAGAAAGTTAAACTGAGGCAAATGCTGGCCCAGCATAGACTTCAGTCCAAATACGCTAATTCTGAGGGTACTCTTTCTCCTCTGATAAAATGTTCTTAAAAATGTTTAGATTATGTTAACCATATGGAATTTGGTCCATTATTTTTTCTTTGCCCTTGCATCACTGTTTTTTTTATTTCCATTTATGTAATTGATTGTCCTGTATACTTATTGACTGACTGATTTGTTTCCAGGATGCTAATGTCAAGCTCATCAAGGAGCTACGGGAAGAAATAGCCCGTCTAAAATCCAAGGTTGGAATCGATGACGTGAGTTTGACGACAGTCCCTCAATCTCAACAATGACTGATAGTAGCAAAGTGGTTAAATAGGCTGCTTGGTTCATTGTCTAAAAAGGTATAAAAAGAAAATAGGGACTAGGGTAAAGTAAGACATCACAAATCCGCTTGTGGTGTCTTACTTCGTCTTGGTTCTTGTTGTTTTCGGCACTTTTATACTTACCGTAAAGTTCCGAAAGAACGGCCACCCAAAATGAAGAGATAAATGGTGAAAAACATGAGGTGGGCTATCTTTTGGGACGCTACAGCAAAACTTTATCAAAAACAGGCTACAAGCTATGACGTGGAAACTGATACCGCAGATCGCGGACACCGTAAATTCGCGTTTCACGATGCGATAAACACGCGGAAACCCGCTACAAACTTGCCTGTCACAGGAGCCGATATCGCACGCGCAGATCGCGGACAAAAAGGCAGGAATTCGCTACAAACTCGTATGTCACGGGAACAAATACCGCAGATCGCGAACGCAGCAAAATGGTATTTCACAATGCAATATATAGTGCACGCGGGACCAACTCGCGTGGAATCGAGATTGCACACGCAGATCGCAAACAAAAACGCGGGAATCCGCTATAAACTCGCTTGTTTGACGTGCCTGTACAGCAAATTGCGCGGTTGATGCGATTCCCGTCGGACATTGCGTGACGTCCGACGGAAATCGGGGGTGGGCGATGTTTCGGAATTTTTATGTTACAGATATTTAGCCAGAAAAACGGGATGGGCGACCTCTCGGGAGCGGGCGTTCTCTCGGAACTTTACGGTATATATACCAAATCTTTTCCAGCTAAAGTAGGAAAAAGATAATTGGTTGGACTTGAATTAATATTTGGTGTATTGTTTTCTGTCTCTTGCAGGGTAGCACCTTGGTTATGGAGAAGCTTCAGGAGAATGAAGCCAGGGTAAGATATAGCTTACTTAAATTGGAGCAGTCAAGCTAACAAGTTGTTCATGCATCAGATAAGTTAACTGTCTGTCTTCATCGTCCAGGTGAAATTCTTGACTGAGGAGTGGACGGAAAAGTGGAAGGAGACCCACAAGATTCTAAAGGTTAGTCTTCAGCCCAGTATTTTATGTCTTTTTTAGTGCTATTCAGTGGGCAGTGGGGAGCAGCAAAGGTAGAGTATTTTCTGTTTGAGGGAGTTTGGTGATAACTGGGTGGTATGACTACACTGCCTCATGCAAGTTTGAGTAGCATCACAAAAAGTGGCTTTGTGAGGTTTCTCAATTTTCAGGCTTGTCACATTCCTGTTGCCGGTGATATATGTCTCGGTAACTTTGAATGTGTCGATAATACTGCAAGCGGAACATTGCTGTGGGGTTTTTACAACCAGTGGATCGGATTACTTTATAGCCACAGTTATGACTTTTCCATCCTATCATGCTGCTTTATTTAGTGTATTTGTTTATTTCTTACAAGGTGCTTTTGAAACTCTTCACTAAAAGCATTCTGACATTTTGGAAAAAAAAGTCTGAAAGTGTGTGGAAGCCTACTTATGAACAAACTCCAAAGCAACTAATAATTCAGCTTCAAGTTGGTCTGCTTCGCAGCACCAGTTTTGGTGGTAGGTTGCAGAGCTAAAATTTCCGAGCCACTGTTGGTGATGCGACAAATTTAAGAATATAAAATAAACGATGCAAGCACAAAGTCACACGTGCTGACGTGCGTCAAACATTGACCTCTCCAGGAGCAAAAGACCCTCGGGCTGCGGATGTCCGGTCAAGGCGTGGTTCTGGATTCCGAGCGGCCACACCTGATTGGCCTCGGTGACGATCTGCTCAGTACCGGAGTAGTCCTCTATCACCTGAAGGTGAATTCACTCTTTTTTTCTCATTTTCTAAATGTTCAGACACTTTACAGAAACATTTTTTTTCATGTATAATTAGGGGTTCATGGCGAGGATCGGTTGTCTACTCTTACCTGTTTCTTTTGATAAGGTGATTTTCGGAGGAAGTCCCCAGTATGGAGAAAATTTACTTAAATATAGATTGGGCTTCTACCTGAAATGGAGTGCAGCTCGTGCCGCCTAGGCGACTGGCGGTGGCTGAAAAGAAAATTGCGCGGATGATCACCCGACGTGATGCGAGCGAGCGGCGTCAGCTGGTGCGACATTTTGATGATATTGCGTCGTGGTTGACTGGAAATTCCAGTGATGTTACGTTGCGTGGTGTCTTGAGTTAACCACAACTGATAGCACGCAGAACAGCTAGCACCAAACGTGTTCTCGCGGATGCGCCGCGCAAATTGCTCGGTCACACGAGCGCGTCCATTCTTCGCTCGTGTAACGTTCCCTTCTACGTGCCGCTTTACGTTCACGCAGAGCATGATCTTCACATTGAATGCGTTCCATCCTAGTGCAGAGGGTGAGACTGTTAGCGCCTACGCATCGACAACGTTCTTTCGCAGGCGCGTTTACGCCGTGGAGCAGCCGCTGCTTGCTCCGGCGTATGATTCGGTCGCTTTATTTTTGCGCGCAAAGGATTGGAGTGCTGAGGGTGGCAAGGAGCGCAATCACATGACCCCCGGCGCAGTCGCGATTGGCTGAACGCGCTGCTCCTCAGCTGCAACTATTATCGGCGTAAGGGCGAGGAGTTTTGCTGCTGTACTCGCTCTCTCCCGGCAGCAAAGCCACTCGTGATAAACACGCGCATGTTCCGTTCGTTTTTGGCAACCCAACACTCGCCCAGTACAACAAGCCCGGTGCGGCTGGCACGTAAAAATCCGCCTGGTCCGGGATTTCATCCGAGGACTTCCCCAAGACTAGCGAATCCTGGACCAGGTGGATTTCTTCAGCGGCCCCCAGTTGCCTAGAGGGCGCCAGTTACGCTCCATTTTAGGCGAAAGCCAATTTATTCTTACTTACCTCTTTCCGCTGCAATACGTTTTGTGGCATCCTATCGCTATATATATTGTTATTACATGGACACTCCTCCTCAAACTCCTGTTGCTAATCTCTCCGAGTCATTTTTCCACATCTTTACAATTTTGCCATAGTTATTAGATTTTGGTGGCTATATTAGTTGTCTGTGCTTATTGGGTGTTTGCTAGAGGTAGTCAGCAGGCTTTTTGTTCCAGGATGGCATAACAAACATCGGGACCGAGAAAGCGGCCATCAAGCAAGACATTGGTGAGTCATTCTCCAGCATTCTGTTGGTAGCGATCGGTGACCGATTCAGTTTAGTCTTTTTAAATTGGGTGGTGGCTTGCACCATCTTGTGGGGAATGAGAAAACATTGATTTGGTCCCTGCCACACTAATCTCCCGTCAATGGCATAGACATATAAACTGCCATGTAAATCATTGGTTACTTGTGTTTTCTGAAGAGAACTTTTAGCTTTCAAAGGGATTGCATATCAAAGGCTGCCCTACAAAATCTGTAGATATTTGTAAGTTGTTTATGAAATATAGACCTAACATTTCTTCAAGCATTTTATTATATGGTATTGCTCACGACGTCTGTCTTTCTCTGGTTTTTGCGCGGTTGTGCAGCATTGTAGCTGTGGTGCTCTGTAGTTGGTGACAGGTGTGCAATAGAAGCTCAGTCTCCAGCACATGCTCTTTGCTTCCCACCAGGCTTTTGCCGCACCTGCGACGAAGTGTTATCAGAGACAGAATGCTTATGCCGGAGGCAGAGCACCTACCGTATTCTTAACCTGGCATTGACTATAGTGTGTATCAAGCAATCACCCTTCACTTAAAAGCATTCAAGTACCGGCCTCATAGTCATCTCCTCTTGCATTTATGACTGACTGGCATTATATTTGTGTACATTGAGAGTTGCGGGGGTGTCAGAGGTGCGGTCTGTTTGCAGTGTTGTCTGGCAGCGGTATCCAGGACGAACACTGCGCCATTGAGTTGGTGGATGGTAGGCGCCACCCTGTCGCCAAACCCCGGCTCCGAATGTTACATCAACACCCTCCCCATCGATAAGCCCACCAGGCTCACCCAGGGTAAGATCCAAGCGGCCGATCGTGAACTTTTCGTCATCGGGCAAAGAAGTTGAAATCGTTGTTGAATGTCGAGTGTTTTTAGCCCAGGCATTATTGTAGTGGATACAAAGGGCGGTGTAGATGGGAAGGGGATGGGAGCTTGCATTGTGTGCCCTATGGAAAGCAGCATAAGAATGCTTGACTAAATTTTTCATGCATTCATTTGCACATCAGCTATCAGAAGTATCTACGCCACAAGAACCATAGGAGTTGCGAGGCAAGAGAAGAAATATGGTGCTTTAAAACTTAGGTTATAGCTGGTAGTATGTTTGTAACTCTATAAAAATAGAACTACTGCAGAGCACAAACGAGGTAATCTTTGTGTGCTTTAGTCTATGTCTCGTTTGCACTGCGTAGTTCTCTTTGTCTAGGAAAGAACTGATTTATTTATTCAGTTTGAAGGTAGCTTAAAAACAGCCACTACTGTTGTCAAAACTTGTATTGCCTACACTGCCACATCAATTACCCGAGTACAGGTGACATGAGTTTTAGGAGCGGGTATCTTTTGAGATGAGCCATCTTTTGGAATATTATGGCGTTACCTTCAGAGGTGGCAGTAATTCAGTTTAGGAACCTTTAGTATACGAGGGATGTGTAGTTGAGTTACCTTTACAGGACTATGTAATGTTTTAATCTGGTGAATGTTTCGTGCAAGGCGATTTCAGTTGTATTTAGACTCGCACAATTATTGATTTTGGGGATTCAAGGGGAAGCAAGGGCACTTAATTGCAAAAAGGCAGAAAATAGGGTATGCAAACTTGCAGTTTATGACTTTCTTGAAGTTACATTATCGTAAGTTTTACAATAGCTAAGGTGTAAGCTTTGGAGATCAAACACATTTGTAAATCTGACACCTATTGTATTTGGGTGAGATGCATAGCACAGATGTCCCAGCTAGAGATTTCTCTGCACTTTTCTAAAACAATTGTAGGAGTGTATGAGTAAATTGCTTTTTGTTTGGGGTTCTTCATAATCTAATTTTATTTGAAATTGAAAGCAATCTTTTTATCTTCTGTTTTCTATTTAGGTTGTGTAGTTCTTCTGGGGTCCACCAACGTGTTCCGCTACAACGATCCTGCCGAAGTGCATAAACTGAGGAAGGAAAAGGAACGCCGAGTGAGTCTTCTAATCTTGTGCATGATAATCTTCTGGCGTTAGTATTACAAAAAAGGATGAATGGTGATGGAAGGAGAGCACTTTTCTTGATGCCTCATATCTAGTGTTGTGCAAATATTCTAAATTTCGAATAGTAGTTTCGAATAATACACTATTCGATATTCGCTTCGAGATGAACTGCGGCATTCATATTTTTCTAAGTGTTTATTGTGGCGGGTTAGTCCTGTTGAGTTCACCCCTTACCGTGCAGAGGTGCACTGTGGAGAAGTGACACCTGCAATAGTGAGCTCACGCGGGTGTTGCTTCTCCGCAGTGCATCGGTGCTCGGTAAGAAACGCACTCAACGGAGTAATCCACTGCGATCAACACTTGTAAAAGTATGAATACCGTAATTGATTGCTTGGGAGAAGAGCACACTTTCAAAGCGGAATGGTGCACGTGCATGCCTGGTGTATTTTAAAAGGAAACTGCAACTTTGTGAATGTTGATATCCACATTGCAGTAAACTTTTCAAAATTAAACTGTGGCTGTTATGCAAGAGTACCGTATTTGCACGAAATAATGCGATCATGAATATAACACGAGGGAAGATTTTGATCCATTTAAGAAAAAGTATTAATTGCGATTATAACGCAAACTGATTGAGGGCAGGTAAAGCTGCTGCATTCGAGAGCATAACAGAAGTGAAAAGACGCCAAGGGTCGACATATGTGTTTTTATTGTACTCGTCGTCGCTGCTCAGCTCCTTGTCACTGCCCGTGAGCATCGTGTCGTCCTCGGTACCATCAATGTCGTTGGGGAGACAACGGAATGCGTGTGCCACAATTGAGCGCGGCATAGCCTCTCGCGCATTCGCTATCCACTGCACGACTCTGCGAGATTGACGCGTCTGTGGCGTGAGTTCCTTGTTGCGATGTCATGCCACTGGGTGTAGATTGACACATCTTGTTGGCGTGAGTTCCTTGCTGCGATGTCTTGCCACCGGGTGTCACCACCAGGTCGCTCTCGGCCTTCCTGATCGCATTCTTTGTCCGTTAAGTGACCCCTGAAGTCATCTAGCACAAGCATCGAAGGGATCTTCAACGCTACACCTGGACGATTGTCATCACATGATGCAAAGCCAATCTGCGCATCATTGCGCCGTCTATCCAGCCTTTCTTGTTGCACTCGATGCGCATGCACAGAGGAATGGTCTCGTTCTTTGGAGTCGTCTTTCTCTCGAAGACGAAAAAGGGCGGCAGTTCGCGTCCATCGGCCGTACACGCGAGCATAGCTGTGACTCGAGTTTTCTTGTTGCCGTTGTACGCAGGCGCTACCGCAAACGTCCACGACGTAATTCAACGGCATGTCCAGGAACATTGGTGTTTTGTCGGCGTCGCCGATTTGACCAGTTATGTAGTTACGGTGCCTGTGCAAGGTGATCACGTTGCGCCAAAATGCCGTCAACTTCCCTTCATACTTAACTGAGAGCTTCTGGCAGATAGAGATCCTCCGGCAAAGCAAGAACCCAGTGTGATGCATAAACTTCTGGACCCAGGAGTGATTGGCCTTAAAAGTGTCACGAGAGAGACTGGCCTCTCATGCTAGCTCCCTCACCTTGAGCCGAATAATCTCTGCATTCACGGGCATAAACTATCTCCGGCATTTGCGTACAAACTCTCAGAGTTTCTCCTCAAGATTGGGTCAATAACTACGCTTTGGTCCACGGAAGGCGTTCCGGGTAGGCGCCGCACGGAAAATCCTTTCACGGGTTGTGCGCCATCCTTGAATTGTTGACTCACACACTCCGAGAAGTCATGCCGTTTTCGAGTTCCCGATCTCCTCGAACAAGAAGATTCCCTTCTTCTTAGATGCAGTGTACTGCGCTCCTCTTATACATTTGAAATCAGTTGGTATGCGAACACGAGATGACTGTGGTGCGGAGAGTGAAATGTATTTTGGCACACGCAGAACAAAGAGGTTGGGGGTTCGGTGCGATACCAACGAAACGAAAGTGATGAAACACAAAACTTCGACGGATATTTTGGGAGTGGTTGCCTCCACCGCCTCTGCTGGTTGTCCCTCTCCCTTGTGCACCCATCTGCGTACGTCACTCTGTCCCTCGCACATTCTTCTCCTTGACTTCCCTTAGTTTTCCCATAGTCTGGACGAAGGGCGTGCGCCCGAAACGTCACTTGTTTCCTTTCTCCGTCTTTCTGTACGTCTTATCTGCGACGCTTTAAGTTTTGTGCCCACTTTTACGTGCTGGCAGCACCCTACCCTTGGATCCCTTAAGCTTGCCTAAGCTGTCCAAACCCCTGTGCCCGTCGCTCTCGCGCACCGGTGCCATGTGTGCTCAATGCGTTCTACGATCACCAGAGACACGGAAATTCCTTTCCACAATTGCATTTTCTCTCTTTCCCCTCTTCCTTCGACTCCCTCCATTTCATCGAAGGGATGGCCTTCCCCTTTGCTCAGGCGCCCGGTGGCAGAGCTTGATTCCAAGTATAACACGAGGCGCATTTTGAGGCCCAAAATTTTTAAAAAGAACTCGTTATATTTGTGCAAATATGGCATGTGTTGGGCAGAGATGCCCTGACAAACTGGCATAATAATTTGTAATTATTTTTTTTCTTAAATTGGAGATTGAATAAAGAATATTTGCATATAGCAAGGTTTGTAAACCCACTCAATTAGGTATAGCTGGGCATCTCTCTAGGTTTCCTTTTATGTCAAATCTGTCATTTACTTGCCATCCCAAGGCATCGGACTTTCTGAGATCCCAGTCCATAAAGATAGTTAGATTAAAATTAGCTTATAAATTAACGAGTGAACGCTTCAGGAACAACCATCGTGAGTTTAGCTAGGTTTTCGTTTAAGCATGGTGCAACAGTAGTGAAAGACTTGGAGAAACTATTCAATATTCGATTAGAGAATATTCGGCCAATACCGCTATTCACTTCGAATTCGCTTCAAATTCAAAATCCACTATTCGCACATGACTACTCATATCCATTTTTACGCTTGTGTTTTATATTTTCTGTTAAAATGCAACTTTAAAATTGGTTGCAATATCTTTGCCAGATGCAACGTTTTTCTGAATCTCCGTAAGTTTCTACCTCTCTTGCTGTTATACCTGTGTTTGGGCTGTTGATTCGTCTCTACTGCTGTATGTCGCTAAATGTATTTCGTCGTAAGCAAACAATATACTGACACTAGTTTTTTGTGTGTCAAGCATTTTGCCGTTGCCTGTAATTCTGATAATCATGCTTCACAGCTCGTTTCTTTTATTTTCGTTTTTTCATTATTTTTATTTTACTTGGTGCTGGTAGCCTTTTAGGTAATAAATTAAAAGGTCTGGGCAATGCGGGGATAGGTAGTTAAATTTGTTGTCGTCCATTTCTACCGCAGTCAACGGTGAATCTGTCCCACCTTTCATTCCTAAGCCGTTCGGCCGGTGACATGACGAAGAGCACCGAGAGCATCTGGGGAAGCGGGTAAGTACCCATGCTTTGATTCCGCAGTGCTTATTTTATTAGGACACTTTAATAATTGCAACCAGGCACCAGTTCATCAAAACTTGCGGTTTTCTTACTCAAAAGCTAAAAGCGATTTCCTGAAACTTTCAAGGGGAAACGGGGGCCCGTTCTCAGTAGCTGATGCCATTAATTCCACGTAGTCATGGGCCTTTTGTCAACTGCCATTTTTTCATTGAAAATTTAAGAAAATCGATTATGACTTTTGAATGAGGTGACAGCAAGCTCTGAAACTTTAGCATCTGATCCTGACTGCCAGTGCTACATTTGCGTGGCGAGTGAGCATCCGGCAATAAATATGTATATCGCTGCATAAAGATTGATTTCGAATATAGACCTAGCCCCCCACACACACACACACGCAAATTACTGACCAATAAAAATAAGCTTTTCTTTTCATTTATAATTTTTCTTTATAGATACCCATTTTTCAGACATTTATTTCTGAAAAGGTTGACTTGTATGCAGCAATATGCGGTAGTTTATTTTTCCAGGGAAACCAAACACTATGTTTTCTTTTCATTTTAAGGTGTGAGGCTCTAAGACACAGTTGATACTTTGGCTATGTCAGTATACTCTCACTGGGGAATCAGGAACAGCTATTGGTATTAGACTTTGGCAGCAATGTTAAAGTGTTACTAAGAGTATTGAAAAAAAAAAAAAATCTGCCCTCAAGGTGTACATTGAAACATCACTGCAGAAAAGTCTTCATTATCAGTGTCCTGCAATATAATATCCTTTTAAAATATATTGTACTTAATATAATGGGATTCTAAGTTTCTGCGTCCTAGAATGAGTCTTAGTTTGCCATTGAGGATATTTGAGAAGACTGAAATATTTGTTTCGGAGATCTGTTGCAGCCCTTATTTCGGATGAAATGCATTTATGCACCTAAAAGTGCAGTTGGACATAGTTGTGGTTATTAGAGGGTGTTTATAATTGCCGCAGGTTTGAGCCACAGGATGATGCTGGTGACAACAAGGCAGAGGATGCAAGGTATTTGGTCATCTCATATTATTTTACTTCCTGAGCGGCCTCAGTTTTAAGGTTTGCTTTGAACGACGTTAATAGTAACTGAAATACAAATGTTTCTCGGTAACTTCAGGGTCAAAGGGGAGGAGATCCGTCTAAATATGCCATTAAATTTCATTTCTTAGTTCCTGTAACACCCATAGGTCGCATTACAGGGAACAACACTTAGTTGAACAAACTTGCAAACAAAATCGGGCCTGAAAAACTTAAAGGAAAAGCGTGAGTCATGGAACATAATCAGTGCTGACATTCTGTACCACAAATAGAAATCGGTGACAAGTGCTTTCAAAAGTATTTACGAGTTATCAGTCGGTGACATGTGGTATCATGAGGTCCCGTCACGGTGTCCTATGACGAGGTTACATGATGCGATGTCATGTTACTTGACACCCAAGAACAATCGCTTGTGCTAACTTGCCTTGCCATGGGGACTTGCCTTGCACGGACAGACAAATTTGGGGGAATAGTGCATTTCCCTAAAGCATCTCATGCTTTAAAACTTCAAGAGCTTAGTCAGAGCTGTACCAAAGCGGATCGGGTAAGAAACGTTACGTTGTCGAAAGGTAAAACATTCCCAGCAAATAAGTTTACGCTGTGGGAAAGGTAGACTGCAACCTAATTGCTCGGACCCTGTCGTTAAAGGAGCTGTGCAACAGTTTAAGTGCTTTAGCTTAACTAATGTGGGAGTTGGTGTCTCGACCTTTCTGAAGTAAAGAACAAAAAACGCTTTTGCCTGCATGTCCTAGTTTTATTTTAAAAATGGACAGAGTATAAGGTTCTCGGCACCTCTCAACTCCTTCACTAACTTCCGAGTCACGTGCGCTGTGACGTCAATGGGGAAGGTGCAGGGTTCCGGTGGAGCTCTCTCTTTAGAGCCATCAGTGAGCGGCGAGAACTCATCCGCTCGCGACCGCGTGACCACGTGCTGGCGGGCGAGCTGCGAACATCCTGGCGTCTGGTCGCTGCTGACGGTTCATGTGGCCCCAGGATAGATGGTGCCACTGAGACTCCGTATAATAAAAGTTTTGTCGATGATACCAGGTTTTTAACGCATTTATATTTATAGTTGGAACGACAAGATTTATAGAAAAGTTACCTTTTATCGAGCAGGTATTCGCACAACTACGCTATCTTTCTACAAGATTCCCCTATTGACGTCATGCCGCGTTGTTTCTCATGGCTGCCGCTGGCGGCTGCAGGTCGAGGAATACTTCTAATTTTTGCCTCGCGAGTTACGTGCGCGGAATCGCAACATTTCGAAGGAAGGAGGTGTGTTTTCTATCCTTTGTGACAAGGTGAACAATGTCAAAAGTAGAAAACGCCAATTCTTTCAACGTTATAAATCGTTGCACAGCTCCTTTAAGCATGGCGAGAGTCTGTTTCTCCTTTCCCGTGCCGGCCCTTCCAAGTTTGGTGCGGGCCGTTGAATGCAGAAACCATTCCGAGCACGTTGCGAACCACGTGGGGGAGGAGACCAGCGCCCACTGGAGGAAGGAGCAGGAGAATGTAGAGAAGCAGCTATGCATCAAGAGGGAGGAGCTGAGGCAGCTCAAGCAGGAGACCGAGACCCTCAAGAAGATGGCTGACGAGGTGGGGAGCACATTTGGTCGACAATACGCAATGCTAGTGGCAGTCTCTGGCCAGGGGCGGGCAAGATGCCATTTTTTGTTTTGAAGGCTCATTCACACACTTGCGTTTGCTTAGGACCGAGTCCTTGCGATTTCTTACGACGACAGAACCCACTGGTACGCTGGCGCCATTTATGAGCTGACCCTGGATTCGTATTCCACTAGAGCGAAGGTCTTGTGGTATTTGCGATAAATAAATCGATGAGAAATAATTCTTTAGAATATTATGTCAAAAATTTTTTGAGCCAAAAAAAAAAAAGTATTGATGTGCAAAAAAAAAAAAATATGCAGAAATTTTACGTGTTTTACGGTTGCCCAATTGGTGATGCCAGTGAGCTCTCGTCATAAGAGGTTTTAAGTAACAAGGTCGTAAAGTGACGCTGAAGACATTTCTGAGTGTCTTCTAAAAAAGAGAGGTTGTTACTTTCCTATGAATGGAGCACCCCACCCAATTTCTCCCAGAATTCTGAGGCAGATGTCAGATTTGCTCGAGTAATGGACGCACTGTTTGCAAATGCGGTCCGCACGTCTACTTTGCTGCGGGGCATGCACGCATACCACCGATTGTTGCTTTCTACTTTAGAATGATCTAGTAAATAAGGATGTCGAAAGAATGAAAATTCTTCTGATTTGCAGTCTGCGTAGGTGGCGACTTCGCGTTGGGACGTCATTCCTGTCCCAAAAAATCGCCGGGTCACGACAATTGGTGCGCACATGCTCCGCGAGAAAGTGGATTCGCATAACTTTGTACATAACTGGCATGTCTGTTACTTGAAGACACGAGGTATCTCTCTCAATACAGTGCTTGAAGACTAAACTCATTTTCACTACAAGAAAAAAGAAAGTTTTGTGCCTTGTTCATACGCCGTGCAAAGTAGTTCTTACAAGATTTGGTTGCCAGAGGAAGACGGGATGGTTTCAGCGTTTAAAACGCGTACATTGTGATAAGATAACATATATCTAATCTAAAATGCAGTACATTCATCTTAATTATTTTCATAAAGGGAAAATTTGGTAATGCTTGGTGAGGAGCCGAATTTTTTTTACTACGGTTCTTGAGGTGGAAACGAGTATAGTGGAGGTCATGAATACTTCTGCTGAGAGTTCAAGAGAGATAGGAAAGAAATGAAAGGACTGTTGCCCTTAATACAGGTGGCATTTAGTGTCCAATAAATCTTCGGTGTTCCTTTAAGGGGGGCTGCCGAAAGGTGACACGAAATATGAATAAGCAACGCCTTATTATTTCCTGCTTGTCTTTGCTTCCATTTAATGCACGTGATTTATGTGTGTCTGCTGAATATCACTGCATAAGAGCAGCTCATTTGTGCGTATGGTGGGTGAGGCAGTCAGCTGCCCTTCAGGGAGACATGTTTTTATGTAGTAGTAATGTCACTATACTACTGATTTGCAGCTGGTTAATTTGTGACCATTGTCTTGTTAACGAGCAGATTGTCTTTACATTAAACTTGGGTGAACCAAATGTGCAATATTTTCTATGTAACTATTTTCCTGCCTTGGCTCATAACGCGCGGCCTAACTGACCTGTCTTTGCCCTGCCACTAACTTTAAAATGTAAGCGTATGAGCAGGTAATTCGCTCCTTCGAGTGAGTTTCGGCCACGTAGCTTATTTTTACAATTCTTGAAACTTAAACTTTTGCACGTCGATTACTCTCGTTGTTCTAACATAATGTGGACTACCTTTGCCATCTGTTCGTATATCTGTTAGTATTGGGTTTTGCTAGTATGCAGTATGTATATGTAGTGCTTCTAGTGGATCAGTATGAGGCAGTAGAGCATGGTTTTTTTGTATTTTGAGGAAATTGTCTGTGCATCTGTCAGGCTCACAAACGTGCAGAGGAGGAGCAAGCCAAACTGGAAACGGTCACAGAAGAACTTCGCAGACATCTGGAGCAACAAGTCAGTCAGGAAAAGGTAGGACCATCAAGTGATTGTTAATTCATATACAGTTTTACTCTCTTGGTAGAGCAATTTAGTTTAATTAGTTGGAGGACAAGATATTGGTCTGCTGATTGCATTCTTGTTTTGTATAGTTGCTTGTCAAGCACACCTTTTAAAGCCATCTTTCTTCCTGAATGATTGGTCATACAGGCAGGAAATTATCCATTCACCTCTTAGTTTTTCTGAGAACTCCCCAAAAATCTGATGTAAGTTTCAAATGGCACATCTGAGCTTTTCAGTACACTTGGGTCTGAATAGTTTGGCTGTTATAATTTTTATTGATATGGAATGCTCTGCCTTGTACATGCAAGCTATTCAAAGGTACTCGGATGTTATTTTTAGTTAGAATCTCTATTTAATAGTTTGAGTGGCTATTTAAGTATATATTGTGTCAAGGTGGTTCGGAAGATGTTTACTTATGGCATTGTGCGGATAAAAGTAACATAGCAAAATATCACCAGAATTAATAAACAAATGGTGGTAAACTAGATGGCAAAAAGGATGGAGGGATAATTCTTAATAAAATTTTTATTGTTAGCAATGTTATCCCTTAAATTTCTTACTATCTGAAAGTTCTTCTTGCCAAGGGGAGAATTTAGTAGATGTACTGTGAGACTCTTATTAATTCAAACTTCAGGAAGCCAATACTTTGTTTGGATTATCATAAATTCATCTAAATATGATGCAATATAAAATTATGATTTGTCATATGAATGGCTACACATAAAAAGCAGTTATTTGATGGAGTTCCTCGACATGGGCCTACTGATCATGAGCGGCTATGCCACACAAGAAACATTTGTGAACAGCGTGTGTCACGGTTCGTGGAGACGTTGCGAATGCTGATGAGAGGCGAGGCCGAAAACGAATAATTTACAACGCATACATATTTACAAAAGAAAGACGAAGATATCAATGGAAAGCAAAGGACCATGTACACTGGTAAAAGGGGAAATCTTACACACACGCTTACAACACGTCTAGAGTTCCAAGAAACTGAAGCTGTTCGGAGCTGGTCTCACAGTTTGGTTTGGTTGCGTCGAACGAGACCGAGAGTCGCTTGCCAAAGGCAGCCGAAGGCCCTTGTCTCCTAGGCGTCTGACCGGGGAGTGTGAACCTCGCCACGACAGCTTGTGCACTGGCAAGGGTCGGGCGAGTCCTGGAGCGTAGCCATGGACCCCATCCGCCGCTTACCTTCCCGGTACTCGGTCGCCGATTACCCCTTGTTGGCGGGCGCCTGCACGCACGTCCGGGAGCTTCCTGGCTCGTGACGACGACCATTCCCCGAAGTGAAGAACCCAGGGTCCAGTGGAGGTGGGAGAATTGGTAACGTAACGAACGGTTTAATTACATGGTTGCGATACAGTCGTCAAATCCGAGAGAACTCCTGAGCAGCCTCGCGCTCCGCCTTATATAGGGTCCGTTTTCTCCCTCACTCCCCGCCAGGGCAGCAGGTGCGCAGCAGCAACCCGCCGTCAAGTGCGTCGTAGCAAAGTCCGCCGCGTCGTAGCCAGAAGTGCGTCGTAGCCATGGTCCTCCGCAATTAGGTCATGCCTCTCTCCTTTCCTGAGCGCGCCAAGCCCCACGCACGCACACACGTCCCGTTGACGTCACGGACTCGTTGAGACCTGTCTCCGCAGTTAGGCCCGGCCTCTCTCCTTCCGGAGCGCACTAAGCCGCACGCACGCACACACGTCCCGTTGACGTCACGGGCGCGTCGAGACCTGTCTCCGCAGGCGCAGACACGTAGGCGCCGGTTCCGTACTCTCGAGACTCGTTTCGCGTAGGCCCCGTCCAGCAGGCGACGTTCCCGGACAGATCATGACTCGTTTCCGCCGCGTTGAAACTCGGAAGAAGGTCGCCGAAGGTTCCATTTTAACAGCCCCTCCGGGGCCAGGGAAACCTCGAAAGGCCGGTGGTACAATCGCTGGCCTGAAGAGGTGGGCTTGGAGTAGGCCTTGAGAAGACGCTGCAAGCACCCAACAAACTCCCAAACCTCTTACAACGGAGGCATTAGCGGAAACGTCCCACACAACACCACGCCACACCGCAGTCAAACGCTCGGAATTCGCCAGAGACCCGCCAGACTGGATTACGGATTACCATAATTTGCCAAAACAATGCGGAATTGACCCGCTGTCGCCAAAACAAAACTCATTTTTCCAACGAGGTCACAATGAACAAAATACAAAAGACAAAAACTCTTTGCAATTTGTGAGGTCCTTTGGGGTTTTAACGAAGTGCCCCCACTTAGATCCTCATTCCCGTGGATGACGAAGACCTCTGAGATCATCCCTACTGTTTTTCGTGATGCCAGAAAAATCTGCTCAACCCATCGGCATTGCCGTTAAATTTGCCTTTCCTTTTTCTTGCCCTGAAGTCGTAGTGATCGATTTTCACGTGATTTCTAGACGTGAAAATGCGGTCCTTATAGCGCCGATAAAACAATCCGCCTTTTTCATGCCCCGTTACATTGGTCCTAGCAATCTCCTGAGCTGTACCGCGAAACCCTGACACACTAGGGTCGCTCTTCTGCTCGACTGTCAAAGACACTCTGTCTACTCGTAGCAGAGGACCAAAGTTACGTGACGCCGGAGCTACGAGAGATCTTTCACTGATCCCGTCTTCCTCCGCCTTTTCCGCCGGTTCGTTGGGACGGCGTACACTTTCTAGTGCTACGAGGTCAGGCTGTTCTACAACCTGGTCCCTCTCATCCCGTTTCTCTGCCTCGAACTCTGGTAGTGCCTGCTCCCCGACAGCTGCCTCTGGCTCTGGATCACTCGTCAACAAAGGGGCGAGCTGACGCGATTTGGACCTCGTACCTGACTGAACTAGTCCCTCTCCCAGTTGTTGACCCCTCTCGCGCAGCAGGAATTCTGACCGGTTAGAAAACAAATAAGGATACTCCAACGGGACTGTTTGCGAGACAGCCGCCTCTGTCACTAGCTCTCCGAACGGGCCAGTTATCCTTACCGTCGCCATAGGCAGACAGACACTGTGCTTTTCGAGCAGCTGCTTGATCCAAACTACCTTTCCAGTAAAATCGGATGTCGTTACATACGACGGATGAACAACGTCCATCGTCGCTGCACTGTCACGAAGCACCCTGCACGGCTTTCCGTTTACCTGGAGCTCGTGAAGATAGGGACGAAGGAGCTCCAGGTCCTCGTCACTACCGGTCACGGTCGAGAACACAACCCGCGGTTTCTTACATCTGGCCGCTGTGTGTCCCGGCTCCTGACAGTTGTAGCACAGGAACGGCTTCCTTGCCTCGAACTGCCCTGTTTGGCTTTTCCGCGCCTCGTCTCCGTTCGAGTGTTCTGCGCTCTTTTCTGGGACCTTTTGTCCTGCTTCGGGCTTCTCGGGCCCGTTTTCTCGCGAGCCGTTTCCCTGTCGGAAGGTCTTGCGCTGATCGCTCCGGCCGGGTTCGCTTTCCTCTCCGCTCAGCTTTCTACGCGTTGCGTACTCTTCGGCTAGCTCAGCGGCCCTTTCGACAGTGTCGACTCCTACCCTGTCCTGCACCCAGAGCTTGACTGACTGCGGAATGCTACGAAAGAACTGTTCGAGGCACACACACTCGACTACCTTGTCTCGGCTTTCGTACACTTCCTCGCTCTTCAACCATTCTATCAAATTGGTTTTAAGCCCGTAAGCGAATTCCGAGTAGCCCTCGCTGCTCTTTTTGGATGCGTTTCTAAACCTTTGACGGAACGCCTCGGCAGAAAGGCGGTACCGTTTCAAAAGGCTGGACTTCACCTTGTCGTAGTCGTCCGCGTCTCCAGCACTAAGGCGCGCGACAACCTCTGCAGCCTCACAGGGCAACAAAGTCAAAAGCCGTTGCGGCCACGTTTCTGGGGCGAAGCTCAACTTCTCACATGTCCTCTCAAAGTTCACTAAGAACAGGCCCACGTCTTCCCCAACTTTAAACGGCTGCATGAGCTTCTTCATTTGATACGACTCGGTCTCACTTGCTCGCACCGGAGTCCCAACTCTACTGTTCTGTGAGTTTAATCGCTGTTGTTCCATCTCTAACTCTAACCTTTTTAGCGCTGCTCGTTCCTCTCTCGCTGCAGTCTGCTCCCGTTCCTCTCTCGCCGCAGCCTGCTCCCGCTCTCGTTCCTCTCTCGCCGCAGTCTGTTCTCGTTCCTCTCTCGCTGCAGCCTGCTCTCGTTCTCGTTCTCGTTCCTCTCTCGCTGCAGCCTGCTCCCGTTCCTCTCTCGCTGCAGCCTGCTCTCGTTCTCTTCTCGTTCCTCTCTCGCTGCAGCCTGCTCCCGCTCTCGTCTCTCTCGCTGCAGCCTGCTCTCGTTCCTCTCTCGCTGCAGCCTCGCTCTTAGCGTTCAGAAGCAGTTCCCACGCAATTTTAATTTCCTCTGCTTCCGCGCTCTCTGAAATTGCTTTACTGATCTCAGATTTCTTCATCTTTTGCTCCACCTCCACACCCAATTCTTCACACAAACAGAATAAATCTGTTCTCAGTAACCTCATTAGATCCATGATCGCTGCTCTTTAGCTTTGGCTTTGTTCTAAAACTTGTCGCAAGGTTGTACACAAACCTAGCGCACGAGTCAAACACTAAGGATTCCCAGCAGTTCAAAATTAATTACCCATAATCTGAAGCCTGGCGAATCTCAAAGCAAAGTCCAAACGCTCACCCGCAGATGTAGCACGATGTCGCATGGTCCGATCCCAACCGCTGCCAACCAGTTGTTAGAGGCGGGGTTTGAGCCGCACGTCCGGGAGCTTCCTGGCTCGTGACGACGACCATTCCCCGAAGTGAAGAACCCAGGGGTCCAGTGGAGGTGGGAGAATTGGTAACGTAACGAACGGTTTAATTACATGGTTGCGATACAGTCGTCAAATCCGAGAGAACTCCTGAGCAGCCTCGCGCTCCGCCTTATATAGGGTCCGTTTTCTCCCTCACTCCCCGCCAGGGCAGCAGGTGCGCAGCAGCAACCCGCCGTCAAGTGCGTCGTAGCAAAGTCCGCCGCGTCGTAGCCAGAAGTGCGTCGTAGCCATGGTCCTCCGCAATTAGGTCATGCCTCTCTCCCTTTCCTGAGCGCGCCAAGCCCCACGCACGCACACACGTCCCGTTGACGTCACAGACTCGTCGAGACCTGTCTCCGCAGTTAGGCCCGGCCTCTCTCCCCTTCCGGAGCGCACCAAGCCGCACGCACGCACACACGTCCCGTTGACGTCACGGGCGCGTCGAGACCTGTCTCCGCAGGCGCAGACACGTAGGCGCCGGGTCCGTACTCCTCGAGACTCGTTTCGCGTAGGCCCCGTCCAGCAGGCGACGTTCCCGGACAGATCATGACTCGTTTCCGCCGCGTTGAAACTCGGAAGAAGGTCGCCGAAGGTTCCATTCTTAACACCCCTCTGACGCCGTCCTCTCTTTTTCTTCCTCCTCGAATATCGTTGCCTAACGTGGCATCATCTTCTTCCTTCTTGTCCCTTCAACTTCATTTTATGTCATTTCTTAGAATCATGACAATGTGACATTAGATTTATTTATCCCTCAAAAATGTTCATTGTAGAACTGTTTAGACAGAATATGACAACTCAAAACAAAATGAAGTTTGTTCATCAGGCCAAGAAGTTGTCTAATGTGAACTATTAAGCAGGGGACAGATCAGCAATGAAACCGGGCACCGCACGGAGAGTTTTCATAACAACTTGCACGAACGCAGTGACGTGGGTCGTCACAGCTTCCGCGCAGGTTGCTATCGGGAATTTCTGAATGGTACCCGTTCTCATAGCTCATGGTGCACTGCTTGAACTCCGTTGAGTGCGCTTCTCACTGAGCACTGGTACATTGTGGAGAAGCAACATTTGCAGAAGCAAGCCCTGCAGGTGTTGTCTCTCTTCAGTGCACCAGTACCGGCCCCATGGGGCCGCGAGAACTAAAAGAATGCATTACATGAAAATGCTGTTCGCATTAAGTCGCTTAGGAATACATTAAAACCATAGCGGGGCAACCGAAATTTTAAAATTTGTTTGAATTAACCAGAAGTACGGAACATCCGTGTTTAAATTAGCAAACCTACTGTACTTCCTAGAATACATTGTTTTTTCGTTTGCATGGGAACAAATGTGCCTCCGATTTAAAGGGCTGCTCGTTTTCGTGTTTTTCGGGGTTTCTTGTATTTCAGGGTTCTACATCAAGGATTATTCAGCTCCAGCAAGAACTACGCTACCTGACGGCAAAGGAACAGGAAGTTCGCGAGAATTTTGAACAACTCAAGAACAGACTTCAGCAGGTGCTCCTTTGCTACATCACTCTTTGGATAGAGCCCATCATTTCGATGGTGCTCATCACTGATGGAGTTAATGGCCCTGAAATATGATGCCCTCTTTGAAGATGTATAGCACAAAGGGCAACCACTGACAGAAAGATTGCACCAAAGCACTGACTTTAAAGGAAGTTGAAAGACAAATGTGTCGTCACTTTGTCCCTGTCGTGATCGGGGAAAGTGACAGGCCAGCTAGCAAGCAGGAATCATTGATGATAGCGAGGCATCTTGCATGAATCATCTGGTCCTGCCTTTTTAATGCGAATAGCATTCTTTGGATACTTCACGCACTTTTCGTCTATCTATGTATCTATCTGGCTATCTAACCTCTTACGCCGCGGGTCGATAAGTAAATAAAAGTCACAGCATATCCACGTGGTGAATGATGATGAGTGGGCGAAGCTCCGGAGTGAATCGTCGGTAAACCAGCGCTTCTTCCGTTAATTCGCCCACTCATCGCCATGTAAAGACGTGAGAAACACTGTGTGTGTGTGTATACAAACCACAATCTATCACACACACCACAGCTATGGCCGAACGAAACGTCTAGAAAGTCTCGCTTAAACCGCGCGTCGGCACCTTCGGGCTGAGCTCGCCTGATGCGTTTTGCAGACGCCTCACGAGCTCTCGCTGCATCGGGGTCTGCCTGCCGGATACGCGCGCTTTCTTGCCGCTTCCCGTTCCCTGACGTTCTGCAGATCCTCTTGGCGCCGCTGCCGTGCCGCTTCGGCTTCCCGCTCTCGTACTGGCCGGATCTTGGCGATGCTGCCGTGCCGCTTCGGCTTCCCACTCTCGTACGGCCGGATCTTGGCGGCGTCGCCGAGCAGACTGACGACGCGATCCGGCTTCCCGCTCTCGCACGGCCGGATCTTGGCGGCGTCGACGCGCAGCCTGACGACATGCTTCGGCCTCTCGCTCTCGCACGGCTGGATTCTGTCTGCGAGCGCGCGCTGCCGCGCCTTGCGCGCTCTCCGCTCCGCAGCCTTGTCTACTGCCTCCATCCAGCTAAACTACGAGCAGCGCCAAGAGCGAGCGCCATCTGTCATCTCTACATAAAGTTAATTCCGGAACACTCCATCTCTTGAGCCATTCATAAACTAAACCTCGAAGTGGCTACATACCCACAACTAGGAGGGACAGACCCACGCCTTAAGGAGCTTCGCCCTAAAATAAAAGACCGGCGCCGGCTGGGATTCGAACCGTTGACCCTTTGATCAGCAGGCAGACGCTAACCACAGAGCTATGAAGGCAGTCATTCAATGCACTCTAAACACTTGTTTATATCTTTACCATAGGACGCTTCACAGCGCTGTCACAGCTACCGGTGCGCGTGCGTTCCATGCACGAGGGCTAGCTCACCCTCTCCGCGCTCACCCTCTCCTCTAGCTCACCCTCTCCCGCGCTCGGGAGAGGGCGATGTAGCGGCCGTGCCTCAGCCTCACGAGAGCGGAATGAGCCCTCGTGCATGGAACGCGCGCGCACCGGTAGCTGTGACAGCGCTGTAAAGCGCGTCCTATGGTAAAGATATAAACAACCGTTTAGAGTACCGTTGGTTGAGACTAGCTGAGACGCCAGAAAGTCTGGTCGGTACCATTTTGAGTGTTTGTGCGTATGGCACGTGCTGGCTGCCTTGCGGAGATCGTGCGCAGGGCTGTGAAAGTGTCAACAAATTTAGAATCGCCTCAAGAGTGGGCTGGCGTATCTAGAGTGTGCCGGCCACCTGACGAACGCAGCATAACTCCGCACCGTTTGATGCTATTCGCATTAACGTAGATAATCATTCCCAAAGGATGGGTTCTGCTGATTTTTTATGTCTCAGAATCGATTTCTTTGGTGTTTGTGCTAGGTGTCATGTCAATAAACTTTAGTTTTAAGGTCAGCATTGTGGCGTGTTCTATCTGTCCATGTTTTGTTTTTCACACAGTGCGCCTTTAGGTATGAGAGAAACAAGCAGTACTTCTTGTGCCGTGATTGTTAGTAAAACTTTTCTTTGTTTTCTAGGAACGTGTGTTTGTGCTGAGCAAGATGGAAACTGAGCAATCTCGACTCTACGGCGAGATCAAAAGTCTCGAAATGAAGGAACTGGACCTGAAAGAGGCCATTTGCTCGGCACACGCAACGAGCTGCTCAGGGTTGAGGAGGAAGTGAACACAAAAAAGGAAGAACTCTCCGCTCAGGTCAGACAAATATTTGTTTTTTTTTTAGGTTATCCTATTTGATTATTTTTAATGCTCACCTTTTTTTTTTTTTAAATATCACAAACTGCTTGTGTCTTATAATGGGATACGAAACCAAAATAGAGGACATGTTAGAATAATTATTCTTAAGTATAAAAACAGGGAGCATGTTAGAATAGGGTCTGGGAATGCCGGAGAGGCAGTGTGCATCTGTCCTAATTGAACCTGGGACTTGGTATGTTTGGGTTCTGCTGCGGACTAACACTTTTGACCATAGAAGTTTTCATTGTCAAGGAGGAATAAAAGCTGACTTGCTTGCGCATGCAGTTTCCTTAATTGCTTGTGATTAAAAAAGTTAGAAAAAAAAATAAGCGTGAAAGCTATAACTTTTGAGGAAGTATAGAATGTTGTCAAAAGAAACCGTGAGTCAGAATGGTGAAGGAAAAAATTACTGAAATCGACTTTAACGAGCCGAGCACATTTCTAGTGCAATGTTCCAATATGAATCTTAAAGGGCTGCTAGTAAGGTGCTTATGCATGCAGGTGAACATCGAGGCACAAAAAGCAAAAAATGACACATAAAACACTACTGTAATGAAGCTCAACTAAATATTCTACAAGAGCCTCAGTAAAAAAAAAGAAAATAAAGTAATAACACAATCCCTAATTTATTTGTCAAATTAGACACGTACCGGTAATGCAAAACCAGATGGCCTCCTAATATTGCAGTGAATGTACTAAAAACAGAATATTCATGTTTTCCTAAAACCTTTGACATTTGTAAATGACTTCTCGTACAGATATTTAAGAGGGAACATGGGCCTAAGTTTCAAAATATTTTGAAAAAATTCATTTTTCAATTTTGAGGTTTTCTAGTTTTAGAAACTAATTATACACCTTTACACTAAATTTCATAACCATATGCCAAATAGTTACGTTGATATAAAATATCAACACATTGTGAGGCAGTAACAAAGTGAAGGAGTTCGATGTTTGAATGCATTTTTCTCAATTCCGCTTTTTGCTGCGCATTTCATGCAAAGGAATCTTTTGTTCGAAGGTAAAATTATTCTGATACCACAATCAAGATGTTTCTGAACTGAAATTTACTGGGGAATTGGGCTATCTACTTTATTTTGTTTTAAGTTAAAGTCCTCATTGAGAAAAACTGTTTTCAAAAATTGACATAGGACAGATATGCATCTCATATTTTGAGGTAATCACTCTTCCTGAAATATTTACATTAGAGTTATAAAAACTAGATAGCCCGAAGTCCCACATCCCCCACTTTATATTCAAAGAGTTAAAATGATGCTTAATAGTTTCATTTGCATATAATGGATTTCTTAACGAAGTGTGCCACATCTTCTCATGCACGTATGTAAAGTTGTCCTAGAGAGCTGAAAGTTTGCACAGTACACCTACATCTGAAGTTAAATCTCCCTGCAAATTTCATTCCAATCACATGAGTAGTTTAAAAGTTCAACCTCTAGCCAGTGTCCCCCTTAAAAGGCCCAATTTATGCTTCTTACAAGTACTGGCCTTTTTTAACTGCCATCTGTGTATCTGTGTGACCGTTAAGGCTTTTGTAAGCGAAGAGCAGCGCACGGCAGCAGAGTGAACTCAAGGACATCATTTTGTACCTACAAAATATGCTTCGTCATGCGTGTCGGTTTTCCTAACTTGTAAATGAAGGTATAGAAGAGAGACCATTAGTCAGATGGCCTCCAAAAAGACACGGCAATTTTTTTCATGTCTGGGATATGTATGAAAAAATTAATTTAAATAAAAATGCCTCTAAACTGAAAGAAAAAAAAAATTTCTCGGGGGGGGGGGGGGGGGAATTAATTTTATTTTTGCTGATATCATGCTCTAAATTTCTGGAATTTGCATAAATCCCACTTAGTCTAAAAAAAAATGGAGAATGATTGCGTATCACACAAATTTAGGTGGGTGCCTAATTACTTCATAATATGTCCTATCTTACACTAAAATACAAACATTGAAAGACGCCATTTTGGGTCCAAATATGAGCTCTAAATAGAGACTTTATGAGATTTCTTTATTTTTTTTAGTCAACTTGGATTTGAGTGTTAGCTACAATATTGTTTTTTATTTTTTCTCATAGGACTAATAATTGAATTGCATCTGTGAAATTTTCAACGCCTCGTTTTGTTGCATTTTAATTAAATGACAAATTCACCAGTTTATGCAGAAACGGCCATATTGAGAGCCATAAAAAGCAATATGGGCAGTGGTGTTTGTAACTTTTAAAGTAGCCAAAAGTTCAATCCATCTCATCCGTTTAACATATAAAAAAATTAGAAAAGTACTTTTTGTTGTTGCTGAGAAATTATTTTTTAAAGATGAGCCTCTCCGACCATGCCTCCTGGTGCCCACCTCGTAGGCAACGCACGCCGACGTTCGCTAGCAAGGTGTCAATGGTGTGAGACGCTGCAGCAAGGGCTTCAACGCTCTCTTGAAAACGCGTTTTATTCAGTTGAAGTGGACGTTATCCTGACTTCCATGCATCCGTATCCTCTTTGTGTTACGTAATGATACTGGCGTCTTAATTTTGCTCTACTTCTGCCCAGGTAATTGCCGACAAACGCAGGCCTGCATTGTTTGCTTCCCGAGTTTGGAAATGCGTACTGCGCTTTGGCCTTGTCTGTCGTGTGTCCAGATATAAAACCTATTCAGACCGGATAGCTCTTCACCTTCAGCTTGTTAACCGATAGATCTAGGAACGTTGATAAATGCCAACCCCCACCCTCGAGCCTGACCAATGAATCTGCCCCTGCTCAAAGGTACCCTTTCCCTCGACCCACAGACGAGTCTCCTCCAAGGGGAGATTGACCTGCTGAGAGGGGAGCTGGACATCTCGGCCACGCAAGCGTCGGAAAACTGGCGCTCCCTGCTGTCGCTCATCTCGGGGGCACAGGCAGACCTCCCGTTGCCTCGGTGCACAGCGCAGCTGGAGCGAATCGTGGAGAGCATCCGCCAGCAGCTGGCCGACAAGAAGCACGCCCAGCTGGCGGAGATCCATGACGAGCGGCAGAGCATTGCCGGCCAGATTGAGGCGCTTGGGGAGAAGCAGAAGCTGCTCAGGAGCTTCGCGGAGGAGTCGGAGGAGGCACCCTCCGACAAGGTGCAGTGTTATGACCGTCCGCAGTTATGTCAACTCTCAAAGACTAGACTCCGTTTCACTTTAAATGCGATCGTCATGGAGGCGGGAAGCTTCTGGATGTGACATGATGCCACTGGAGTTGGAGCCAGAAGTGTGGAGGGACACGCCTCCAACTATAACCAAAACCAAGAGATGCTATTGGACCAAAAGGGGCCTTCGAAGGTCACCAAAACAACTGTTGGCACCAAGTCAGCTCTCTTCTTTGTCCAATAGCATCTCTTGGTTTTGCCCATCGTTGGGGGTGTGTCCCTCCACACTTCTGGCTTCACCTTTGATGGCATCATGTCGCCAGCACAAGCTTTTTACATCTATGGCAAGCGTAGTGCGAGCGACGAGAGCAAAATCCGGGCTTTCAGAGTCTGCCGAGCACGTGCGCTCGTGCTGCTCGAGCATTGTTCGAGGCAACACGCTAGGGCCTGTAGCTTGCTTGCGCTAAGTTAAACAAACTATTGACGGTTTTTATCATGTGTCTCTAGAACATACTTTTACGGCTTCGTCCTTAGACTGCCAGATGCTGTGAATATCCAATTCGCTCAAGAAAGCTGGCGAGCGAACTTGCCGCCACAGCTTTCTGTTCTAACCGCTAGGTGCCGTCGATTTCGCAGAAGTTGCCAGTAGTCGATTTAAGGCCTGTTCACTCATACAGCAAAGTGCTAGTTAAGTGATAATTCACTACTGAAACCAGTGCTGACTTTAACATTGATGCAGCACTTACTAACGCGGTGCTGATATAGCAGAGGTGAGTGAGTTTAGTGGGGCTGTCTCATTTTGAGTAAATGAGAGTCAACACCATCGATGTTGCCAGTCTTACATTACTCTTATTTCCTTGGATGAAAGCAAAATGAATCAAATACAGACATATTAGTGAGCTTCCGGCCAATCGTTAGAATGCCGACCACTTCCAACGTTTTTTTGGTCATGCGCACGTTGCCAGTTTAGACTCTTCCTCCAAACACTCGGTATTTGTTCTGTCTACGCTAACCTGGACACAAAGATAAATTCAACAATCTTCGCGAGGCACACCTCAAAAAAAATTTTCACTAATCAAAATGTTTTACAGTCGCCAACCGATTATTCGGACTTCGCAGGGACCGAAAAAAACGTCTGAATAATAGAGCAGTCCGAAAAATCAGCAGATTGAAAAACTTGCCTTTATTACTTCCAAGTGGGCTTAAAAAGCCGTAAATAGGGCCTTGCTTCAGGTTACGCCTCCAATTGCGTTCGGCAACTTTCTGTTAGCTTGAGAATCACTGCCTTCTTTTCTAGCATTATGGTCGAGTACTTTCTGCACTTCTTAACGACAGATCGCGGCGGCAGAACAACAGATGGGGCCATGACGTTCAAGCCAGCGCTGTCCGGACACGAGATAAGCGCAAATCCACGAGCGCAAAATGGCGACTGGCGACAGCGAAGGAACGGAAAAACAAAGCAAAATGATAATGATGATGATGATGATGATGACGTGCAGCTAAATGGAAAAAAGGGGCTAGCATAGCGTCACCTAGCGGTAGCACTCAGGAGTGCTCAAGTAGCGCTGCCAAACCAAGCCAATCCACTTGCAGCCAACATAGAATTCAAAATGGCCGCTTCTCGATGGTGTTTTTCGCTGATCGCTCGCGACAATTTTGTCCGAATAATCGAACTTTCGGACCTCAAGCTGTCTGAAACATTGGTCGTGAATATGCACTATTTCTATGGGGTAAGTCACGGTTCCGCCTTTAGGTCCGAAATATCAAACAAGTCCGAATTATCGGAGTCTGAAAAAACGGTTGGCGACTGTATTTGGTTACATTTGCTGTTTTACAGCAGTATCTGTTAGTGTCCCTTCCTGGAAAAGAAATGCTCATGTATGAATGCAAAACCCCACTCTAAAGCAGAGGCACTGCTCTCCCTCCCCCCGCCCCGTCGTTTTTTATGCACGGCAGGGCTCTCCCTCACTCCCCCTCCCTCCACCCCCCCCCCCCCCGTTGCCCCATTTGCCGCTACTGTTCTTGCTCCGGCGACGCTGTCCCTTCCTCCCCCACCCCACTTCACCCCTCCGGCTGCCACCGTTGCGAAATACCCACGTGGTTGCTCTGTGCAGAATGTGTATGTTGCTCATAATTAAGAAAACTGTTACTCAGCAACTCTCACTGTTTATACATGTTTTGAAGAATAATAAACTGAACCGAACAAATGTCAAGATCTGCTGCGTCCTAACCATCCGCTTGTCCCTTGCGAAGGCGTCGGACAAGGAGTCTTGGGACAAGGACTCCTCGGACAAGGATTCTGAGGGGAGGAGGTGAGCACGGTGGTGAAGGGGCGCCTGGCCTTTGTGGACGAGGAGGTGCGCAAGCTGCGGGAGGAGGAGAGCTCGCTCGGCCGCAAGGAGGAAGACGTGGAGGTGGGCTGGAGGCACAACCTGGACACCCTGGACTCTCTGCTGCCCCTGCTCGAGTCCATGGTCGAGGACCTGGACAAGCTGGAAGGTGCGTCGGGTTGCGTGCCGATTCCAGAATAACGAGTAGCATTTTTTTCTGAATTAAGCGTGGTTCAAGGTCGCCGAGCCACTCTGATATGTGACTATGACCAAAAACATTCCCACGGTTGTCTCTTTTGAGAGAAATGTTCCTAAAGGGACAATTGTGTAATTTCTTTACTGAATACTGTTCATAATGAATACTTAAAGGGCCCATGAAACGAATTTTTGTCTGGGATAGATGAATTTAGATTGGCATTTTACTAATAGCACATTGTTTAGTGGGCCAAAGAAAGAAGGTAGAATGTCAAAAGCCTGATTTTTGGTACAAACATTTTAAAACACAGCGTACTATTTCGTAGCTCCTTCCCTTCGTAAGCTCTCTGCCTTTTCACTGTGATACATCCGCGGTACCCAAAGCACGTCACCAGACCCAAACGCACGTCACACGACACCGGACCTCACTTCTTCCCTTCACCCCTAAGCTGACGGTGCGGTGGAAGCCATGCGCTTGCCGGACCAATCAGCCGCCTCCTTTTCATCGCCTGACCCTTTTCTCTGCACATGGGTATGCGCAAGGGAGCGTGATCACGTGGCAAAAGTGTGGCTGGCCCAACAGCACGTAGCTTCCACATCACTGTCAGCTTAGGGGTGAGCGGGGTGGGGAAAGCAACTTTTGTCCGAATTTTGAGCTACAGGCCAATCTTCTAGGGGAGAATGGCTGTGTCCGGGTACACAAATGAGGGTTCGAGCAAGAGGGGACTCCCCCTGTCCATTCTCTTGAACTGTTTAGTACAATGCGTGATTTCTGAGTTGAGGAGGAAAGCTAAACAGGAAAAAAATTGAAAAATTGTTTCATGACTCCTTCCAAATGTAGAGTAGACTCTCATTAACTCAAACTCCAGGAAGTCACAGATTTTAGTTTGAATTATCAGAAGTATGAATTATCGGAAATGCATCTAAATATGATACTAGACAACGTTATGATTTGTTACATGGATAGCTACTCTTACAAAGCAGATTTTTGCCAGTTTACTCTACGTAGGCCTAATTATAAGCAAGTACAGGCATAGCACATTGGGGAAAGAACTGAACTTAGTCTTTGTGGACGTCCAGAACACCGGGTGCGGACTACAGTTTGTAGAACGCATTTAGCATACGTCGGATATTGCGAGGATATGGGAATACGGTAGACTCATTAATTTAAACTCCAAGAAGCCACAATGTTTGTTTAAATTATCGCAAGTTGGAGTTATCAGAAATTCATCTAAATATGATGCAAGATAAAATTATGATATGTCATATGAATGACTATACATACAAAGCAGATATTTATTGATTTCCTGGCATAGGCGTACTGATCATGAGCAGGTATGCCGTACGTAAAACATTTGTGAAATGTGTGACATAAATTTATTTATCCCTTAAAAATGTTGTTCATCGTGGACTGTTTAGACAGCAGATCACAACTCAAAACAAAGTTAACTTTGTTCATCAGGCC